>CAUYSK010025954.1:0-39918 GCA_963575035.1 Avahi laniger
TTGACCACTTCTTTGGGTCTTCACTTCCTTATGAAGGCTCCCATGTCATGTAAAACTATATTAAATAAATTTGTATGCTTTTCTCTTGTTAATCTGTCTTTTGTTACAGGAGCCCAGCTGAGAATTTAGAAAAGCAGAAGAAAAAGATATTTTTCCTCTCCTGTGGAACTTACATATTTAGAGACAGAAAGGATTGTTCCTTTGTATCTTCTTTTGTCATAGCCCAACATATCAATAGAATGTTTTTGTGATTATGATGATATGTATATTTATTTATTTTAAGACATTCTAAATAATCTCAATAAAAAATCACTTTCCTCAGACTCTTTCCTTATAATAACTTTAGGTTTTTTTCAGTCTCTCCCTCTCTCTTTTCACATAATCGAAATGAGGGCATTATTTCAGCCAGATTTTTAGATTTGTCTTCTGAAAGAAAATGAAAATTTATGCCAGATTGTGTGATATTCTCTTGTTCTACAAATGTACATTTTTGAAAGTGTAATATAAATATTTTGATTCATAAACATTAAAAAGGCATTATTTTGACCTGCTGTGCTTCTTTTTCTAAAAATAACTCATATTTATTACATTTATTGCATTTTCTTATTGAAATTTTAATATCTGGGTACTACAGTAATAAAACTTCAGTATGTAATGGGTGATATTGTTAACTACCTACTTTACATTACAGTTATACATAATTTTTGACATACATAAAGGTGATTGAAGATCATAATAAAGTTTAAAACAGTTATGCCATTTTTCAGTTTTATTTGCGGAAACAGAATATTTTGTTCAAATCACAGAGTAACCATAGTATTTGAGTATCTAGTCCTACATATGGTGTTCAAACTGTCGTATTACATTAGAAATGTCCTTGGACTAGAAATTTAAAACATAAATTTTCAATCCAATTTTACTATTACACCAGAAGACAGCTGAATTTAAACAAGTTCTTCTCCTAAGTCCAGTTTCTTTTTCTGCAACATTCAGTTCCAACACTCGAGAAACATTTCCTGAACTCTCACTATATTCTAAACACTGCAAGTGTAGGGTTGAAAGGCACAGACTGTATGAGATTAGTGGTGTCAAAGTATAATTTTCATAAAGGTAAATATATAACTGTCATAGAAACACGAACACATGTCAAAAGTTTAATTCACTCATTAACGACAGAACCTGTAAGATGATAACGATGGCCCAAAGAGAATTGGAAAGAAGGAAATATTTAGAGTGGCTAAAAGACTGCGTGAATAATGAAGACTACCAGAACGTGTCACCCCAATATATATTTCTCTTTGGCATATAGATTATTTTGAGCTAAAAATAATTGGGAGCCAGCAGATGGAGGAAAAGCTCTCTTTACCAATCCCTAATTGCCAAAAAATAGGGAATAAATTTTCCCTTTTATGGTGGAAATTTATATTCATAAATGATAACTCCTGTCGCACGATAAGACAACCCTCACCTGCCATGCATTCCATTCCCCCCGACCTTCCCATCACTTGTCTTCCCAGTCCAGAAGCCACAAAGTTCTTTTCCTTCTTTAAACCTACGGTGGTTTATAAGCCTCATTCATCTGACTGCCTGTTTGAGTCTCATTTGTGCGTGTGCGTGACTCCATTGCACGTGTACCTGATTAAAACTTTGTTTTTCTCCTGTTAATCTACCTTTTAACAGTTTGATCTGTGGGCCCCAGTCATTGAACTTAGGAAGGTAGAGGGAAAAAGATTTTTCCTCCCCTACAATAAGATTACTAATTTAGACATAAACCTAGTTAATATCCTGCAGGGCAACAAAACTGCATTGCCGTAAGAAAATCATTTGAATTTATCAGTTAATAACTATCCTTACAGAGCTGTAAACTATCTAAATCGATAATAAAATAGTGTAAGGGTGAAAAGGTGTGATACCTTTCCCCGCCCATCCTAAGGGGCACAGCTGACACTCCTATAACAAAAGACAGGTTAATAAGAGAAAAGCATAAATTTATTTATTCAAAGTTTTAGGGGACATAAAAGCCTTCAGAAAGGAAGACTCAAAGACCCAGAAAAAACTGCCTATTTCTATGCTTAGGTTCCTTGAAGAATGGACAGCCATATAGAAATGGGATTGGACAAGAGGGTGTGATCTAGTGGTTAGAGACCGAGGAGTGGACTCCAGCGAGGCCTGTCTGTTCATATTCTTCTTGG
The DNA here is from genome assembly GCA_963575035.1 of Avahi laniger. Lineage (NCBI taxonomy): Eukaryota > Metazoa > Chordata > Mammalia > Primates > Indriidae > Avahi > Avahi laniger. Next base: position 2,193 of record CAUYSK010025954.1, read on the forward strand.
CCTCTCTGTGTAGTGTAACTTCCTAACTTTCTGGGAATGGGTCAGGGACGCCTCTGGAAAGAGGGTCTTCCAGGAAGAAGGGAGAAGGGAGAGAATAACCTTTCTAGGTTTTATGGCATGCTTTGAGGGAGAGAGGTTCTAGTTTCTATGACCCACTTTGGGGAAGAAGAAGATGAGCAGGAGGAGGTCAAAAGAGACTTCGCTTCTGAGGCCTTCCAAAGTACCATACTTTGGGGTATCATTTTCTGAGCCTCAACATTAGCAAACTAAACAAAAACACATATTCCTAGGAATTAGATGATATTTAACTGGGCCTGATAGTGTTCAACAAAATCACTGAAAGAAAACACAGCATTCTCTTCTGCTTATTACAAGTTTTAGATGTTTAGCAGAGGGAAAGTGCTAAGTGATTTTAAAGTGGGTGTTGCAAGGTGGGGAACTGGTTGGAACCAAGCCGAGTTAATGGCATAACTTTGGGTGAGTGGGTACACCTAGGCAGGGATCTTGAAATGAGTTTGATGAACAAACACTTTTGTCTCGATAATTAAGGTATAGCCATATGGCACTTAACAACCAGAGTATGTTCTGAGAAATGCATCATTAGGTGATTTTGTCATTGTGCAATCATCATAGAGTGCACTTACACAAACCTAGACAGTATATATAGTCTATTGTACACCTAGGTTACATGATACAGTCTGCTGCTCCTAGGCTGCAGACCTGTACTGCATGTTACTGTCCTGAATACTATAGGCAATTATAACACAATGGTAAGTGCTTGTGTATCTGAACATATCTAAACATAGAAAAGGTGCGGTAAGAATACAATAATCATAAGGGACTACTTTCATATGTGATCCATCGTTGACCAAAATGTCATTATGTGGAGCATGACTGTATTTTAATTTGTTCAGGGTTATTCCTTAGGAGCAAATATTTCCTGGATCAAGTAGCTAAGTTGGTTTACTTGTCCTCAGTACTGTTTAACACAGTGACATAAAAGTACATTTTGTCTCAGTATTGTTTAGCATAGGGGCAGGGAATTTGGTTGGTTTCCATTTTCATACTGTTGTATCATGTTGCTGTTTGTACCTTGTTGCCATTTGTAGGTAATGATCTCCTTAGTAGCATAGTTCAAATTTCTCTTTAAATGCAGATTCTATTTGCTGTCCTGTTAAGGAGGGTTGGCGTAACCCTAGTTGCTCCATATTTAATTTCAATTTATATTTCTCTCCAGCTTCTCTCATTCTCTATTTTCATCATAGGGGCCTATGAAACATTCCAAGTGGAAGTGCAAAGTTCTTAACGCAGTCTTTTCAGCAGGATCTAGTTTCGGGCCTGAGTTATGAAGGCACTCCTCCCTGGGCAGCACATCTGTCCTGGCTCTTTTGAATAAGACTATTAAAAATCCTTCTTGAGTGCGGCATCTCAGAAGTTTAATATTTAACAGCCTCATATCCTCTATCTGGTCATGCCTGTATCTGCAATTTTCCAATATTGAAATAACAGCCTATTTGATAATGTGGAAACTTTCCTTCCAATTGAAATCTCCTTTTTTTTACAATCCTGGACAAGAATAAAAATCTTTTAAAGTTCACTGCCTTGTGTAAATATGTTAAAGTTATATTTTCTTAATGGGGATTCAACGGGGCAGCAACATGAATATTTTTCTATTTGTGCAGCTGTTAGTTCCAACTCCTGAGCTGCTTCGCCTTTGGAAATTCTTTTCCACTTGCTGGTAGCTTCTTTCCTCACTAGTCTTACCAAGAAAATATGAATAGATGCACGTATATAAAGTGTAAACTACATGTATGTGCTATGATTAAGGGGCCTATGTGAAATATCATATAACTGAAGATTTATGCTGACTTAATTCAAGGCACATCAAATTTCAAGAACCAGATATATATAATTCAAGTCACAAATTTGAAGCAATTAACTCTGCTATAATTCAGTAGGAGAAAATAACATCTTGGTGTGTTTTTTTCCCCCCTCTGTATCAGAGCTAGTCACATCATTCTAGGTGCACAATATATAGTTGTTGACTGATTTCAAGTCAAATAAATTCAACAGATATGATTGAGTGCCTGTTACACATGGGTTCCTCTTCAAGGTGCTTGTCATCTGTTAGGAAAACAAAGAGCCCTGTTTTATGGAGCTTACATTCTAATAGGTGCAGCCAGACGATAAATAACTAATAGAATAAATAATTAAACTAGGTGATATGTTAGGAGGTGGCAAGTGCTATGTAAAAAAAAAGGTAGAGAAAGGTGAGAGGAACGAGGTGGTGGGAGGGGATGTTGGAGAAGATAACTGCGGTATTAGAATGGTCAGGCCATAAAGAGAAAGTAAAGTTTGCCAAAACGTATCTCAAAGTAGAGTTTTTCACTCAGAAGAAACAGCAAGAACAAAACCTCATGGACAGCATCCCCAGCATGTTAGAAAACTTGCAAGAAAGCCAGTGTGGCCAGAGCAAAGTGAGCAAGGGGGAGAAGAGCAGAGCAGTGGACAAAGTCAGAGATGTGATTTCTTCCCTTATTTCATTCCAGAATTCACAACGACTCGTTTGATCAAATTTCTCTATTCAAAAATCACTTCCATGAATAGAAATAGCCAAATAAAAATGGGAAGTATTTTGATTTTATCATTATCCATAATAATGTTAATGGTAAATGACATTTGTATTATTAAATATATTATTCCACGATAAATAGTTCTCATTTAGAGTTCTGAAAGATAAATGGAAAAATTAATTCAAAGAATCAATTTTGGAATAAACTTTTAATAGAGCATAAAGTTCTAAAAATGAAGTTTAAGGCAATTAAAAAATGCATAGAAATCGAGCCTCAGTCCTTCTACAGAATTAATATCTCCCATTACAGAATCTCCATTAGTGTTGGTGATTTCCGAATTTAGATTGGTCTACTGATTTAGGACTTTGGTCAGTTAGTGTCACCTACTGGCATTTCTTGGTAAAGCAAACAAGAGAGTTTTAAAACATACTTTTTACCTTTCTTTTATAGCAAATATCATTTGTCGAATTGGCATGAAAGGAGCAGAAATTACAGGTAGCATCAGAAGTACTGTAATATTAACTAATCAAAGAATTTAAAGGCTGTTAAATTAGTGATGTGGAAAATGACCAAACATAGTAAGGGATTGACCACCTCCACATTGATAACCCAGCTGGTTCCAGCTAGGCATTAGAAAGCAAATTTTTACTATTAGGCCTTTGTCTTTGTAGGTTTTATCAAAGCTAAAGAATTTCAGAAACTTCTCAAACCATGCAGAAACTGTAAACAGTCATCATTTCGTATGCAAAAGTATAATGTTACCATTTACCTGAGGATGCCGATGAGAATCCTCAAAATATGTAGTCTAAGTACAGTAAAAATTAACCTAATTTATAACCATAGTTTAGTCTAAAGTTTTAGTTTTCCAGTCTAGTTTTTCAGCTTTAAATCTTTTTTGGTCATTTCCTTCACTAACCCCTCAATTTTTGTGGACACAATTCTTGGTGTCATCTTTCTATTGAAAGATTGCTTTATAAAGAAATCTTCCCAATTGAGTCTGAAGCTTATTTTCAAATGTATTTACTAGGTTAATTGATTGATGGAAAGATTCATTTTTTATAGAGAGTCAATTCTGCCAGTCCTTTGGGTATTTCTGATGGATCGCTGTTCTGGGAACCATGAGCCCTGGGTTCTGATCCAGCTGTGTCACTGTGAACTTAGGTCACACGTGATGAATCTAGGTATCCTTACCTTAAAAAGAAGGCGAGAAATTTATTGCAACAAAAAAAGAAAATATTGATACACATTATCTAAGAGGAGAGAGATCTAAATATGCATGGCACTATAAACATTTTAGCCCTAAAGGAAAATGTCTTCTAGCTGTTTTCACTTGATTTTGATACTTTGTTCATTTTTCACTTCAGGGTTACAAAATCAGTGGGACAAATTATTACATTCTTTATAAGAGGATTAGTTATTTTATTTGATATTTTACTAAATCACTATTGCTGTACAGCATTTGAATTGTTAATAGTTTTTATATGTCATTAAAATACCCATTAGATATTTTAAGCACTGATAATGTTAAATTCGATAATGTTTTTTTGTATTTGATTTTACTACATTGTATAGTATAAATTTCACTGGTCTATTTTTATAATACAGCACAAAATACATGGGCATATCACCTTTTCTACAATACATTATTTACCTGAATGCTTAAAATTCAATGTGTCATATGGTATTGAAGAACTTGAATTCACATTATCTTGATTTTGCAATTTTGATTTTAAAACTTCACTTAAAAGGTACAGTTATGGAAATAGGCAATAAGTAGATCCGTTAAACTTAAAGGAAACAATAAATCAATAGTTTTCAAGCTTCTTCATTGTTAAGAATCTCAAGGGACATTTGTTCAAAATACAGTTTACTAGGCCATGTCCCAGACCTGCTAAATTAGAATCTTCAGAGAAGGAGTCTGAAAATTTTGTTTTTGTAAAATGTACCCACTGGGGATTATTGTAATATTAATTTGTAAGACACAGCTCTAATTCGAACATAAAACCTAGCATAGGACACAATCTTAAAAGGCAAGATAATCCCTGTTCTAATACTTCTAACTTTGAACAAGTGCCTTTGCTAATCTAAGCCTTGATCTTCTCATCTGTAAAAAGGGTAACAATGATTGTACCTAAGTAATGATAGAGTAGTGAGCATTGGATCGATGTATGTAAAACACCTAGCACAGTATCTGGTACAAAACAAGGGCATAGATAATATCAGCTGTGATTATTGCTATGTCAACATAATCATTTTTACAGAATGATTTCAATCCTTAGGATTTAGAGTCATTTAATAAAAAATTATTTGCAATGGAACATTCCTAAAGTTATTAAAGCTGTAGATAAATTAACTTGTGAGACAAAAGTGTGCTGTACTCATGCTTTGTATTGTTTTTATAAGTATTGAAATAAAATATGAAAGCCTTGGAAATTTTTTTTACTTTCAAAGAGTTATAGCACCATCTTGTGGCAAAATAGCTGCAGAGCAAACACAACCATTTACCAGACTCTTCTTTAGGCATCATGGAATCAAAATTATTTATAGAAATGAAGAAAGGCATGCAACTCTACAGATATTGGCCAATAAATGTAAATAAATGAATGAATGCATAAACAATAAAATTTCTAAATAGAGAAGAAAACTTGAGAAATACAATCCTAAGTTGAGAATTTCAAATCTTTCTTTGGCAAGAAGCTGTCAAGTTAATGACTTGCCAGGTGCATAAGTTGCTCCTGGAACCTCAGCTGAGAGGCCAAAATGTGAGCTTTGAAAAGTCGGCACTATCAGGCAACTAAGTGTTGAGTTAGAGGCAGCCCCCACTGTGTCTCAGACACTCAACTTAGGTAGGACATTGGACATGCGTGTAAGTCCACTGATGCTTACTGTAACATATTTGCAGATTTAAATTTTATACATAGAATTGAAATTCCTAAAATCATTTTATGTGTGTTTTAAAAATCCACTTAGAAAAATATTTAAGACAAATTTTACATGGAATCCCATCAGTCTACCTCCCCTTTTCAATCATGACGATTTTCAGAAAGATGGAATGATTGAATTAGGATACCAGCACAGATTTCACGAAGATTTTACATTATTTCAATTTCATTGTTCAAGATGAATATTCAAAACTCAAGCATTTGTCCAATCTTTCATTAACATGAAACACATTGATATGAGCTGTCAGTGGGGCACCAAATTATTTCTTTCATCAGATTTCATCAGTAGATTTTGCTCCTTATCAACTTATTTTTCTGACAAGTTAGCAGCATTGACCAGCTGAAATTAACTTTAAAAAGCCATCTGGTATAAAGTAAGTGATTACTAGCAAGGTCCTCAGCATTTTCCTGTTTTGCATTTAATAAAACTCTTTTGAACACACTTTGACATTCCCTACTTAATTCTCACCCACAGGTATTCAATTATCACTCTAGCAACATATACACCAATAATAGCTTCCTTAATCTACTTCACCAAGCCAGCAATTAGAATGAAATTACCCCGAATAACAGGAAAAAGGGAAATGTTTTTAAATAGCTCATTCTTTAAACTTAGAGAACTATGAAAGTCCTTAAAATAATATGATTTGTAAAAATTGTCCTTTTTTTAAAATCCATCTTTAAAAAACAGAATATAGAAAGATTAAACATAACAAAGACATTAAAGATCCTTGGCTATACTGTGTTCGGTAGCGTTATGCTACAACACTTCAACAATATTTATTAATCAATGATTATAAAAAACTTTTTAGATACAGTGCACCAGGGCACTTATGCATATTGTTCAAATTTTACGTTAGAAATATGGTCCTCAAAGAGCTCACAGGATAATGAGACAAAAAACAAGTATTGCAACAGCTGTAATACATTACAGAAACTGCTCTGAGACTTCAGAGATGAGAGCGGTTAGAGAGTGGTAAGCAGCACATATCCGGTCATAGAAGCTGTTCTCGCATCGGCACCCTCAAGTACCTCACTCTTTATCCTTCTGTGTAAGCCATCTATTAAATACCAACCAGAAATTATTTCCTAAGTCTTCCTTCTCAGCTCACACACCGAATTGACTAATAGAACACTAATAGAGAAAATAAGAAAACAAACGCGAAATGATGGCACCAATAAGAACCATGGTTTTTATTCGTTCTTGAGATCCAGAATCACCAGTCAACTTTTACTCGGCTTGACTCAAGTCTTTCCTCCATTCTTTTGGGCAATTATTTTTAAAAGTCACCACATTTTTCATGGCCCATATGGAACTCTCCACTACTCTCCACCTCTCTCGTCTTTTATTTCCTTGAGAAACTTAAAGTCATCAAATGTGAGTTCCACAGACTTTATACCACTCCTCACCTACCAATATATATGCATCATATCCCCTTCCTTCTACAAAGGGTTTAGAGCAAACGCCCCATCTCTCTTCTTGACTTTATTCCTTCCCACCTCTCCCTCAACCTTGCTTCATCATTTTTACAGTCTCTTATTTTTTTAAATTTAATTTGAAATGATTTTTCTTTTTTTAATTTTAATTTTTTTAAATTTCAGAATATTATGGAGTAAAAACATTTTAGTTACATATATCGCCTTTGCACTGCCCAAGCCAGAGCTACAAGCGTGGCCCATGCCCCAGACAGTGTGCTCCGCACCCACTAGTTGTGAATTTACCCATCCCCTCCACCCCGCACCCACCTGCCGGCACCCGATGAATATATTACTTCCATGTGTGCACGTAAGTGTTGATCAGTTAGTACCAATTTGATGGTGAGTACATGTGGTGCTTGTCTTTCCATTCTTGTGATACTTTACTTAAAAGAATGAGCTCCAGTTCCATCCAAGATAATACAAGAGGTACTAGTTCACTATTGTTTTTGTGGCTGAGTAGAACACCATCGTATACATACACCACATTTTACTAATCCACTCATGTATCGATGGGCACTTGGGTTGTTTCCACATCTTTGCAATTGTGAATTGTGCTGCTGTAAACATTTGAGTGCAGATGTCTTTATTATAGAATGACTTTTTTTCCTTTGGGTAGCTGATTGCTGGATTGAGTCGTAGTTCTGTCTTTAGTTTTTTGAGGTATCTCCATATTACTTTCCATAGAGGTTGTACTAATTTGCAGTCCCACCAGCAGTGTATGAGTGTTCCTATCTCTCTGCATCCACGCCAATTTGTTGTTTTGAGACTTTTTGATAAAAGCCATTTTCCCTGGAGTTAAGTGATATCTCATTGTGGTCTTACGTATCTTCAATCTCTCCCCTGCTGCCGATACTCTGATAATTACTACTTGGTACAGTTTAACTTCTTCCACCTTCTAGAAACTGCTCATCTCTCAGTTTCTGTTGGCACGTTGTTATCTTGGGACTGTACTGCTGACGAATTTTGTTATTCTTTCTTTCTCCTCAGCTGTAGCCTAATGCGTTAGTGTTTTTTAGGGTCTTTTCTTGGCTTTTTTTCTCCTCTTATCCTGCACACACTCCCTTGGTAAATTTTTCAATTCTCCTTATTTTGACTATCACCTGTAAGTTAAGAATAATTATATTCATACTTTTAAATCGTTCTCGCCCCAGATTCAAGGCCCACTTATGCAATTGTTTTCCTGCTTACAAACCAATCTTTTCCTTTATTATTCACCACACTGGGGTACTCTGATCCACTGGGCTCCCAAGCCATACTAACCACACACCTTGTTTACCCTCTATCCATTAGCCTGTCCTTTCAAAATTACTTTAACATTATTTCTCAATGCTATACTTTTCTACCAGTTTTCCAATGACTATTTTGAATTTTCTAATTTTTCTGTTTCCGCCATCCCCCATTTTTTCTTCTCAACGCCTTCCTTCATACTAAAACCATTATCATTTGATTTCTTAAAACCACTTAATGGTTCCTGTATTAGTTTGCTATGGTATTTTGCCATAACAAAGTATCACAGATTGGATGACTTAAGCAACAGAAATTTATTTTCTCAACAATTCTGGAGGCTAGAAGTCCCAGATCAAGGTGTCAGCAGATTTGGTTTCTTCTGAGGTCTCTCCTCTTGGCTTATAGTTGACAGCCTTCTCGCTGTGTCCTCACCTGGCTGTCCCTCTCTCTGTGTCTTAATGTCTTCTTCCAGTAAGGACATCAGTCAGAATGAATTAGTTCCCATCCTAATGACCTCCACATCACATCTTCAAAAGCCCTATCTCCAAATACAGTCACATTGTGAGGTACCGGGAATTTGAGCTTTGACATGCGAATTTTGGGGGAATGCAATTCAGGCTACGACCGTTCCTACTGCCAATGGCTATACTATAGAATGTATCTGTCTAAGAATATGAATTCTAGATATTCCATAACAAATGGTACTGTAACCAAAGAAACCAGAAGTTTCTTCATATTGTAAGCTAATTTTAAAGATTTGCAATGAACTTCTGCAAGTTAAAAGAGAAATTTCTTGCTAAAAATAAATTTCCTTCACTTTGTTTAACCCAATATCTCTCAAATTTATATGATCAAAAATTACTTTTTATACCATCTGTGAATATTCTGTAAATCAAATATTTCATTGAACATAGTGGGGAAAACATTGACCGTTAACACAGTATATACAGCCCTTAAAAGTCTCACGCTTGCCTAAGTCTCCAGTCAAATCTCTTTCCTTTGCTCCCTCACTTCTCCATTGCTGCCATGACATAGAAACTTTATATTTCCTAGAGGAAGCAAAATTGTTATGCCAGTGAAATTTGACTTTTGAATCTACACTTCTCTATTCCTTATGTGTCTTATATTTTAATACATTTGGTACTATAATAGATGTTGAGGATATGTACTGAGCAAGAGTCATGACCCTGCCCTCAGAGAGCTTACAGTCTGGTTGGGGAGAAAGACGTTAATATAATAATTGTATTACTATAAAATGATCAACTGTAATCAGTGATACACAGGAAAAATATGGAATGGCAGGGCAAATTAAAATAAGATCAGATTCAGTCTAAAGAGTCAAAACATGTGTTATTAGTTTGATTAGAGATGAACCTAGTTTTAGGAATGAAATCAGAAGTAGACACTTTGTTCTATTAAACACAAATGAAAACAGATACTCAGGGCACAAGGGGACAATCTGCACAGTCAGGAGGGGATCTTATCATATGCAGTAGGAACGGCATGATGGATGCAGTATTCTGCATGTTGACACAGACTTCATTCAGTCTATTCTTTTTGTATGGCTGATTAGAATTAGGCATGCTTGTTGTCCAAGCTGCTAAGGTATTCAGGGATGTGACTCCCAGACACAAACCAACTGCCAATCCTTTAAAAATTATTGCTTCAAGCAAATCACATTTTTACATTTCAAACATAGCACTGATCAGAATTCGAAATGCTAAAAACAAATTCAAAATGCTGAATTAAGATCACACAACATAAGCCAATTATATATTTAAGGCCTATAGCCTACAATTTAGTAAATTGTGGTCCCCTAAATGGTAATTACTTGGCAGCTTCAAGCTCCAAAAGTGAATTGTTCTTCGGACTTCTTCAAATATTAATGAAAGTGTGATATTTGAAATGAGATTTAAAGGATGAATATTAGGCCAGGCACAGTGAGTCATTCCTGTAATTCTAGAACATTGAGAGGCTGAGGCAGAGGATCTCTTGAGGCCAGGAGTTCAAGACTAGCTTCAAGGCTTTAAGATCAGCCTCAGCAACATAGAAAGATCCCATCTCTTAAAGGAAGCCAAGCCAGTATTTCTAGATGCTTAGGAGGCTCCAGTGGGAGGGTCCCTTGAGCCTCTAAGCTCAAGGTCATAGTGAGCTATGATTGCCCCATTGCACTGCAGCCTGGGCAACAGAGTGAGATTCCCTCTCTAAAAAATAAATAAATAAATAAAAGTTAAAAATAGGATGAGTATTAGCTTGGCAAAGAAAATAGCCTGGGCAAATGTCCTGGGGCAGGAGGAAATTTTTTTTTTTTTTTTTTTTTTTAGAAATTGGAAGGTCAGCATGGCTGCAACAGAGAGGAAAAAGGAGAGCATAATGAAAGAAGAAGTTAGGCTGGAGCTGAATCACATTAACCTTTGTAGGAACTATCCTAAGAGCAATGGAAAACCATCAAAGCTTTAAGCTAGGAGATTTAGTCCATTTGACTAATTAGTGCCCACCGTTATCCTTCTTCCCAGGTAGGGCAACTGCTCAAGGCAACACCAAGACAGGGCACCCTTGTCCCTAGAAGAGCTGGAGATCCTAGCTAGTTACCTGACATTCCCAGCGTCTCTTAACCTAACCTGTGCACGTTCAACATTCTCAGGGGTTCTTGCTGCGGCCTTCCAGAACGTGGATCACTTTCAACAGATTCTCAACCATGTTTGAAATGTTTGCACTGCACTCATTGCATCGTCCCTGGAAGCCTTCTGAATCATCCGAATAGTTTCTGCAGAGGAATGTTCAAGCTTAAAAAATCTGATGCAGATTCATTGCTCTACTCGCTCAGTCATTTTGAATGTGACAGCTGGCCACACAGTACACATGCTCTCTCGACCATGTCTAGCATCCCCTGACTAGTACAGTGAGGTTGTTGTCGTTCACGCATGTGCATCCCAGGCCACTCCCTGTGGCTGCCAGGTTACATCAATGTCGCACTAACCATTCTCATTATGTTAACAATGGCTGGATACTTTTTGGACGGACTCTGTATATCTCTTTGTTTTCTCTCCTCTCATTGCCTTTTCATGTAACATAAGATGTACTGTCTTTATATTATAGTATTGAGGTATTGTTCATTTTATGTCTTAGTGTTTAAGTTATAGGTTATTGAGGATAAAACTAAACATTACTCAAAGACTTTAACTCCTCTTCAAGGAAAGGAGTTAGTGCATTCAGTTGTGTGCAGGGTAGTTGTATCATATTAGATGGAATTATGACTTTGTTGTTGTCTTTATTCAGAGATGAAATATGGCTCAAGGAGATATGTATAGGTGTGAATTGACAAGGGATAGACTTTTGATGGCTAATTTTATGTATCAACTTGACTGAGACGAGGAGTGTTCAGAAAAAGCATAATTTCTGGATGTGTCTGTGTCTGAATGAAATTAACATTTGAATCAATAGACTGAGCAAAGTAAATTGCCCTCCCCGATGTGGGTGGGCCTCATCCAATCCAAAGCCTGAATAGAATAAAAGTCTTAGAAAGAATTCTTTCTCTCTCACTGTCTTTGAGTGGGGACATTGGTCTACCTCTGTCTTTGAACTCAGACTCAGACTGGAACTTATGTCATCAGCTCTCCTGGTTCTCAGATCTTCAAAGTCACACTGGAACCATACCACCTGCTCTCCAGAGACTCCAGCTTGCCACCTGCAGATCTTGCATTCTCAGCCTCCATAATTGTGTGAGCCAATTCCTTATGGTAAATCTGTCTGTCTGTCTATCTATCTATCACCTCTTCTTCTGTCTCTCTCTCTTACATACACACATATTGGTCTGTTTCTCTAGAGAATTCAGACTAATAGCGATTTGAAAAGAAAAGAAATGGATTTTAGTACATCCAAATTTTCCAAAACATGATCTCTTATGTTGGTAGAGATTGTGCTCCTTTTTTGGGCATAAAATGCAGAGGAATAGTGTTGGCATGTTTCTGAAAAACTGAACAGTCTAGTTTTCTGTTTTCCACAGGAACTGCTCTGGGAACCCTTTTAGGACAGCCAGAGTTGTGTATTGGTGGTGTTGAAGGTATAAGGTATTGATTTGAGTTGATACCAAATACAATTTTGTTTTCAACTGGGGACTCCCCCATTCTACTATATTACTGTGTTCTTTTCATAAAGAGAGCTTTTGTGGAGAACAAAATTCTCTACAAAATATTGGGAGGGGGAAGATGAGAAGGGTATATTTGTATGGGATATACATCCTCTACCTATGGATCGACCTATGGATCTGTATAGGTAGAGGAAAAAAACTAAAACACTTTAAATACAGATTTTGTCATTATGGACAGGAAATGATGATTGCAGAAAGCTGAGGACCCAAAGCATTCAGAAAAATCTGACTTAGCCTTATTAGTCATTTTTAAGAGATAAAACATAAACAGATCACAGTAGAAAGGCTCTCATCTCCCAGGGACTGTCGACCACACATTCTGTGCACCTTCTCTGTTTGTTGGGATCATTGAATCCTTCTTAGTGCACTTGATGTACTCACGCTGTATCTATTAAATCGAACTCATGAATCTCCAGCAGAGGGCATGATTCATGAGTCTCCAGCAGAGGGCATGATTCACAAACGCTGGAGCAGGGGAAGCCTTAGCAGCTTTACATAAAGATGGATCTGGAATTTCCAGTCTGTTTCAACCTTTTCCTTTTGTAGTAGGCTAGTTCTGGTAGTCAGTAATTCAAACTAATATGACATAATTCATGCTTTTCACCCTAAGAAAGGGCAATGAGAAGCAGTAAGCCGGTTTTGTGGAGAGAGATTAATTATTGAATAAAAGATTTAAAAATATTGAAATAGGATTTTTAAAGTAAAATGCATTTTTCTTTAAAATGCTTGGGAACGTGTCTTCCTTTATCAAATGAACTGCTTTATTGAGTCCAGAAGAGAAAAAAGTCCAGAGGGAGAAAAATAATTTTTTTAATGCCAAGTTGACAGCATATTTTAGGGAGAAAAAGTAACTGTAGTAAGAAAGCACCTACAGCTTGATAAGAGTTCTTAATAATGAGTTCTAAGCATCACTAAATAAAACACCACTGGGTAATAATTAACTTTGCTCCTTAGGTGAATGTCTTAAAATATATATGTTGTACTTTAAAAAAATTCCTGATTCAAAAATATTCGGGGACTATGGGGACACTAATTGAGATGCTGAGAGATGAATCTTCACCTTCAGGATTGCTTGGTCTCCTCCTCATTTCCTGATCTTGCAACAGCTTCTGTAAAAATAGCTCACGTTGCATGGGTGTCAGGGCTGCCCATGTCCAAGCCAGGCCGAATTTTATGATGACAGGAAGCAGAAATTTCCCATAAGCTCTCTCTCTCCTACTGCTTCTCCTTCTTCTTCTTCTTTTTTTTTGATCCAGGGTCTCACTCTGTTGCCCAGGCTAGAGTGCAGTGGCATCGTCTTAGCTCACTGAAACCTCAAGCTCCTGGGCTCAAGTGAACCTCCTACCTTAGTCTCCCAAGTAGTTGGGACTACAGGCATGCACCACACCCAACTAATTTTTCTATTTTTTTATAGAGACGATGTCTCTCTATGTTGCTCAGGCTGGTCTAGAACTCCTGGCCTCAAGCTAACTCCTGCCTCGGCCTCCCAAAGTGCTGGGATCACAGGCATGGGCCACTGTGCCCGGCCTCTCTCACCTTCTAACTCAAGACTCCAACATTCGGTCTTGATGTTTCTGAGAATAGCTGTAAGTTTGAGGTTTTTGCTTTAACTTGTGAGTATTTGGTCCTCAGTTCTGACTCTGTCCTATTATGTGTAGGACAGTGGGAACATTAGCTCACATTGACTAATGTTTAACACATTGAAGGCAAAATAATACTATTAATAGTGACTTTTGGTAATATTATTGGTGGTAATAATTATGATGAAGACACTATGCAAATAGGACAAAGGATAGGAGAGAATATAAAAAACACGTATCGATAAAAAGGGCAATAGGTTAGATAGACTGCAAGTGAGGGCCTAGACCTCAGTGAAAACCATAATTTGTGTTAATTACATGTGTCAAATATATCTAGGTCCTGGGATGTTTTTCTTCCCTAAGAGGAGACATACTTTCATATTCCACTAAACAATTGCAAAGGCAGCAGCTCTGAACATTCCTTTGAAGTATGTACTAAGGAAGCATTTCAAGCACTACTAAAAGTATGCTGCACCATCATTAAAAGCCAATGTTAAAATTTAGAAATCAAAACTATGTTTACACCAGGCTGAGCCACCTTTTTCCCCCGCATTAAAAGAACATCAAGCTATCTAAAATGATTTAGTTTAAAAGGTCTCTTTTTCTTGTTTACCCATCAACTAAGAAGGCACTAGGCCAACATCATTTATCTTAGAGTTTTTAGCATTCTCTTTGTATAAATTGTTTAAAAGGGCAAACTATACACATACAGTATCATATTTTGTATAAGAAATAGACTGAGAAAAACAAAATTATACTTGAACAAAAAAGAGTGTTCAGTACTAGCCAAAATGGAATTGAAATACACTGATTTCTAATTCTAAACCTATCTCCAATTTTTTCAATAGTCTTAAGCCTTAATTGACATTAAATTTCTTTAGCCTACTTTTCCATATTTTATAGTGGGTTCTTGCAAATGATCTGCTTTGGTGGCTGTGGAAGTGCCCCTCTCAGAACTCCTTTATGAAAACCTTCTGTGGGGAGGACAGTGGTCTCAATACAAAGTTTCTGTCCTTTGCCAGTTCTCAAACCTAAACCAATTTTGAGTTCCAGAATCCACTGACTGAAGAGGTGACTCAACACCCTAAAATTAAGGCTTCAGAAGCAGCCTCAGAGGCAAAAGTTTTTCTCTGACCTTCTCCTACCCTCCTGTCTCTCAGTCCCAATATCCCCGAAGGCTTGCCGTAGAAACTAGACTCCCTCTTCCCTAAAGTAGATCATCAAAACCAGAACCCCTGTTCTCCAAAGCCAGCCATAAAACCTAAAATACTACTCTAACTCTCCCTTTATCTTTCTTTGTAAAAACTGGCCATAAAGAAATTATGTCTACCTTGTTTGACTGCAGGTCATGAGATCCCCCCTCTCATTCCAGAGAGGGTCCTGTCCCATACCCAGAAGGAAGAAATGCTACACAGAGATCAAGAAGAATCTGCCCTGACAGGCCTCATTCAGTCTATTAGCATAAGAGCATACTCTTTTTGTCCAATCATATTTTTACATGACTGTTCATACTTTGTTAAACCTAAGCATAAAAATTTCCCCTGCATCTTTGGGTCTTTATTCTGAAGGCTCTCATGTAAACATTAAATAAATTTGTATGCTTTCCCTCCAGTTAATCTGCCTTTTGGGAGTTGATTTTTCAGTGAACTTTCAGAGTGTGAAGGGGAAATTTCCCCTGGCCCTATAGGACCATGTGCCCAGGAGGAACAAATCTGTAATACTATAGCACAGATGTGCTATAATGATTCCCCAAGCCCTTCCTCAAAGGGACTTATGGCCATTTACTCATGGGATCATTTACTAGGGAAAAAGAAATAC
The DNA here is from genome assembly GCA_963575035.1 of Avahi laniger. NCBI lineage: Eukaryota > Metazoa > Chordata > Mammalia > Primates > Indriidae > Avahi > Avahi laniger. Next base: position 17,962 of record CAUYSK010025954.1, read on the forward strand.
CCAGAGGACTGTTGAGCACAGAGTTTGAGTGGATATTGAAACCTGGAGATCCAATGAGCCATCATGGCCCTCTAGTTAGTGGTTATTACAGGGACCATGTGATAAATGGAGTCCTGCCAAAGTCTGGCTTGAAATGGATTCACTGTATTCACAGATGTATCTGATGGTCAATTCCTGGTCTCCAAATACACAATTGGGATTTCACTTGGCAATTGGAACATTTCCCATAATGGGTCCTTGGACTTATGGGAAAGATCAAGTGGAAACCTCTAAAATTATCCTTCTTCCTTACCTATATGAAGATAGTAAATCAAAATATCTCTGAGGGACAGGAACGAATGGTAAGAATTAGCATACCATTAGAGACCTAAAAGTTGCAAAACTGTGCAGCTCTAATATATCTCTATTTAATTCACCCTTCTTATCCATGGAGAAAAGGAATGGAACCTGGAGAATGACTATAGATTACTATAAGTTCCACTAAGTAATAGTTCTGGTTGCAGCTGGTATACAATGTGTGGTAGAGCTTACCACTAAGCCTTCAGGGACATAGTATGCAGATATGAATTTTGCAAATGAATAATTTTTTAAATTCTGATAAGAAAAGAGCAGGGAAAATGACATTTATGTGGAATGGACATCAACGTTCACTTACAATTTTTCCCTAAAACCATATGAACTCTCCCAACCCTCTGTCATAATATATTCAAAATTGATTTGGATCATCTGGACATTTCACAGATTATCACCTTTATTTATTATGTTAATGACATTATGCTAATTTGGGAAGTATGAAAAACAATTAGCTAGGATTTTGGAAGCCTTGCTAAGACACATTTCAGAGAACTACAATTTCAGTCAAGTTTTTAGTGGTCCAGTGGTCAGGGGCATTTGAGATATTCCCTGCAAAGTAAAAGACAAATCGATGCATCTTCCAATCCTTATCACAGGATAGGAAGCATAACACCTGTAGACCTTTTTAGGTTCTGGCTGGAACACAGTGTGCACATAGAAATATTGTCCAGCCCTTAAGTCCAAAGATAGGGAAGGCTTCCAGCTTTAAATGAGTCCCAGAATAGAAAAGGGCTCTGCAGCTGGTCCAGGCTGTGAATAAGAAGCTCTACCTACCTCTTGGGTCATATAATACATCAGGCTCTATACTATTGTAAATGTTAGTAGTGGGTAAAGATGGAATGTAAGTTTATGGCAAACCCCAGTGGGAGAATCACAGTGGATGCTATTGGGATTCTGGAGCAAGGCCATGCCATCTGCAGTGGAGAATTGTACTTCATTTGAGAATCACCCCCTGGCATGATACTTGGCCCTAGTACAGATCAAACACTTGACCTTGGCGCATCATGGTCAAGTATCCATGTATCTGGTTTGGAACTGCCCATAAAGAGCTGGATTCTCTTAGATCCACAGTGTCAGAAAGCCAGCAGGCTCAGCAGCAGCTGATCATAACTTAAAAGTGGTACATTAGACATCTAGTTTAAGCAACAACTGAGGGCACAGGCAGGCTACATGAGTAGGTGGCCCAGATCCCTATGACACTCAGGATGGTTGTACCAGTGCCCCTTACTGCGTGGATTTGCTACGACCAGCTGAAGAAAGAAGAAAAAGTCCAAGCTTTATTCATGGACAGGTAGGCTCAGTATGTGAGTTTGAACTGAAACTGGATAACAGCATGTCAGTAACATCAGTGAGTATTACCTGATAATCAGTGGAGAGAGAATGTCTTTCCAATGGGTGGAGGTGCAAATGGAGAACTTGGTTGCCCACTCTGAGAAAGAAGTGGCCTGAGGGGAAAATATATACAGATTTGCTAATGGCTAAGATCCCTGGTGAGGGGCCTTGGAGGAAGAGACTGGAGGATCAGAGACAAGAAGGTCAGAGATAGCATGTGGATGGACACATGGGAGTTAGTACATAATTTTAAAAATTATGCATTTGCAAAATCCATGCCTGCATACCATGTACCTAAAGCCTTAATGGTCAGCTCTAGCAATAATACCACATATGGTATAGCAGCTACAATCAGAACCATTACTTAGCTGAGCTTATGTGAATATTTTTGAATCATAAGTTAATGCTTAACAGAAAGCATCTACCAAAGATGAGACACTGAACAATGAAGCAGATGAATTGATTTGGTCACTAGTCCCCTTTGTCATTGATCACTCTAGAACTGGGAAGATGGGCTTATAAATGGAATGGCCCAGTTGCAACACTGGCATTCCTTGATCATGATCAAAGATTAAAATATGTTTATGCTTATCAATTTGTCTTGTAATTATCTCCCATGCATTTCTATTGTGCTTAAAATTTAAAAACTAAGAATTATGACAATTATATAAACAAATTGTGGGGTTCAGAATAAAACTATCAATACTGGAAATCATGTAGTTGGACAGAGTTCTGTCAGAAGCACGGTCAATTCCATAGACAGTGAGCCTTAGTTTATTGATTACATGTATTTAGATTCAGATATTAATATATTTACTCATACTGAGTATAAAAATCTAGTTTTCAATTTTATTATAATTTTATAATATAAAAATTATAAAATATAATTTTATAATTATACTGGCTTTTTTTTAAACATTATGTAAAAATGGGCAGCAAACAAGAACATAAAGACTTTAAGGAATGCTGTAGTTTTCTCAGTTTTGTTATATCTATAGGGAACCTTGTGGATGATGTAGTTCAACTCTTTAATCTGGGAAAACCGAGGCTTTGAGAAGGTAAATGTCTACCCAGGGTTATAGCGCTAACTAGTGGCAAAGTTATGGTTGGAGTCCAATTCATCCGACTGGCTGTCCTGTGCTTTTCCCCAGTAGGTCATATAGTCTCTCGTACATAGAATAATGTTATTTGAAAATAGTGTGTTTACTCACATGAAATTCATATACCTTGAAATAACTGATCCCTTCGTTTAATTTATCTCGACTATGGCCCTGAATAATTCTTGTGTTTCTTTCAAAAGAAGAATATAAAACTGCAATTTGAGATAGTGGTAATGTTGAAAAGTGTGAAACATGATAGCATTTTAAAAATTCCCAAATTACTAATTTGTTCCAGCTATTTGCTCACAGATTTGATAGTAAATATCTTTTGGAAAATGTTAATTAACATATTCCACCTCTGGGCACTCTCTTATGATTGCCATTTACCTTCTTGAGAAGAGGTTGTAGAGTTTATTGACCTGGTTTCCATCCTCGACTCTAGGATCTCTTTAAAATTTCAGCACGTTTTTGGTCAGTTTAATAAGTCACTTTCAGGAGTATTTTCATTTCAGATTTATGCATGCATGTGTGTGTTATGGAGAGGAAGAGTGTGTGAAAACCAAGGAGGTGAGCAAGACGGCCTTAACATTTCTCTCACCTTGACCAAACTTTAGACAGGCTTCCTCCAGACTCTAGGCTGCTGCTTCTCCAAGCCTCAAGTCAATTTTTCAACCCAGGATTGTCTTTCTCAAGGATTTGGAGCCATCCCTTTGAAATGTAATTGTCAAGGAAGAGAGTGCTCCAGCAATTTGTGAAACTACCTCCCGTCATAAAGATGTGAGAAGTATGTTTGGAGTGGGGAAGGAGGAGAGAAGAAGAGGATTTGCTTAAGGACTAAATTTAAGCATTTAAGTCTTCCTCCCTCCCTCTCTCCGTCCCTCCCTCTCCTCCCTCCTTTCTTGCCTTTTCTTCCTTTCTTTTTCTCCCTTCCTTCCTATCCATGGATTATTTTTCGCATTCTACCTTATGATATAATTGTGTTTATTTTTACATAAATATAATATTTTGAATTATTTTCCACTGGGAAAAATTAGTACATCAAAAAGATGCTACTTGCTTTTCCTCTGGCATTAAAACTGCCTGAGAAACAATAATCCTTTTATTCAGACAGTATTTATTGAGTACTTTGGTCCAGACACAATGCTAGAAAATGAGCTTATAACAATTAGCAAAACACACAAGGTTATTGTACTTGTGAAGTTTCTAATCTTAAATGAGTTAACTAATCGCAAAGATAAATAAGCACAATTTATGGTAAGTGCTAGAGTGGAAAATACAGAGTGCTACTCAACTGCAGTATGTGGGCCTGAGCAGTTTTAAGATTTAGTGATAATGATGATTGAGGGTGGCAAGTTTCAGACAGAGGATCTAGAATACAGGATGAAAGTCTTAATGCAGGAAAAAGGATAGCCTTGAAGGCACAGGAAAAAAGGCCTGTGGATATATGGGCAAGCTCTGGAGAGGTGCTGTGTGTGAGGTGAAGCTGCAGGAAGACACATGGGTTGTGCAAAGCTTTCGGGTCTTTATCAAAAAGCCTCACACCCTAGAATGCTTTAGGTTGTGGGTGGGCCATGGGGGTGGTGAATGAAAAAATTGTATTTCTCCGGCTGCCTAGGAGAAAATGAGCAGGAGAGAGACAGTGCAAGTAGGGAAACTAGTCAGAAAGCATTTGCTATAGTCCAAGTGAGAGAGTTAGAAAAACAAAAGGATGGAGTTTGTTTTCTTTTAATGACCTGAATTGGAGGGGGAGAGTGAAAGAGAAGTTGGTGTCAAGAGTGATGCCGTTTCTTGCCACGGTTTTGGCAATGGGAACCACTGAAAAGCTTTAGGCTGGGACAGGTTGTGGTCAGATAAGCATTTCAGATTGGTCACAGGTGGCTGTGTGGAGGATGCATTTGCAGGAGATAAGACCGCGCGGCCATTAAGGGGCTGCTATGGAAGTCCAAGTAGGAGTCGATAGGGTCTGAACACAGCACAACTGAATTAAATATTCTAGGCAGCTGTAATTCGTTCAGTCAGCAAGTCCTGATTACCAGTATAAGGAAGTAATTCAGTAACGCATGGCTTTCTTTTAAATGTCTACAACAGCAGATTTGAGTAGTCTCTTTTAAAGGAGTATTTGAACCATTCAAAGACTCCAGTCAATTGACAATAACAGTTCTTTGAATTTCCCAGGTAGAGTAGAAAATTAAAGTAAATCCTCCAGCTGAACAGAATAAAGTCTATCCTTTGCCCCCAACAGAAGTTTTTCATCATCGAAAGCAGTAATATCATAGGAACATCCTGGGGTCAGTAGGAGCTTAGTAAAATGTTGCACTGGAAACGAAAGAAAAGTGATCAATTTTTGCTAATAATCAGTTATTGTCTCTGGTTCAGCTATCTTTTTTTCCAAATGTTTAGGTGCAATTCTGAGTATACTGAAAAAAAATGGTAATCTCTTATTTCTTGAAAGATGCTGTGAAAGAGACTCTTAACTATGCCTAGAAATATTTTATTTACAAAAATTTCAGTTAATGAAAGGTACAATCAGATATTTCCTCTGCTTAATCACAGTACTTATTTTATTGCAATATCATTATTCCAAAAAAATCAGAATTTATGGCAGTTTATATAATCTGATCCTGATACCTTATAAACCTCCCTTTCCAGCTCTTAACCATTGTAAACTATGCTTGGCAAAGTTTCTCAGCATTTCTGAAATAAGCAAAGTATTTTCACAACACTTGTTTACAACATTTCATTAGCCTTAAGTTTTGTTTTCTTGGTCCAACTAGTAAGCTCTAGTCATCTTCAAAGACTTGACTCACAGTTATCTTTTATTTTCATGATTAGCTAAGGAGGAATGAGTTATTAAATCCTCTTGTCAGGAGGGCAGTCTGCCCTGGGTTCGTAGTGTGTTCTTGGCCAAAGAATGACCAGAAGCACCAAAGTGTCAAGTCCAGACTATTATCCTGGTCCTCTGGCTCCCTGCTTGGAAAAATCACCAGCAGGACCAATGCGATGGAGTAACCTCAGGCAGAAAGCAATTTCACATGAGAAGCTTTTTTTTTTTTATTGAGACAGAGTCTCACTCTGTCACCCGGGCTAGAGTGCCATGGCATCAGCCTAGCTCACAGCAACCTCAAACTCCTGGGCTCAAGCAATCTTTCTGCCTCAGCCTCCTGAGTAGCTGGGACTACAGGCATACACCACCATTCCTAGCTAATTTTTTCTTTATATTTTTAGTTGTCCAACTAATTTCTTTCTATTTTTTAGTAGAGACGGGGTCTCGCTCTTGCTCAGGCTGGTCTTGAACTCCTGAACTCAAAAGATCCACCCACCCATCTCGGCCTCCCAAAGTACTAGGATTACAACATGAGCTACTGTGCCCAGCCCTAAGAAGCTCTTTATTGTAGAACAAAAAGGGGCAGTCTCCAAGAGTGGAGAGAGACAGACCAACTGACTGACTCACCCTCCCTGAATTCCTGGATGTTTTCTTTTATTTGCCCAGTCTGGGGGAGGGCTCTCCGAAGGCGTGGGATGATATCAGATGATCAACAGGTGTCCTCAAAATTCCATCTACCTATAGGAGCTCCCTCTCTGAAAGCTCACCTGGGGGTGGGGCAGGGATGAACCACAATGCAAATTCATGGTAATGCATAATAATTACCCTTAGGTGACTCTAGGTCACTTTTTGAATTCTATCATGCCTGAGCTGGGGAATTCCCAGATTGACAAAGCCTTTCCTCCTTCCCCAGGTGTAGCAGTTGCTCGGGATAGGATTAAGGGTGGGACAACAGCAAAATGGAGTGTGCTTCCCAGGTGGAGCAATTGTTCAAAATAGCACCAAAGCAGGGAACCTTTGTCCTAAGAAGAGCCAGAGATCTTATCTACCTAATACTCCTATTTAATTTTTAATGTGTTTTTATTTCCCAGTCCCTTGTTAGGGACAGGTGTAGGTGGGTAGCTTTAACCACAGGAAAGAGGAGGGGGACAAAAAGGAGGAGCCCAATGAACATTTAGAACCTAACCCCAATGGCAGGAACTTGCAGTTGGGACCTTTCCCTACCAGGAGCATATGCAGAACCTAGGAGCTCATGTCCAAAGGTGACCTTTTCCTCATTAACATACATTAACTTGGTGAAAATCATACTCATGAGTGCCATGACAGTTTACAAATTCCATGGCAACCCTTGGAAGTTACTCTATAAGGAGAAAATTGGGGAGGGGCCTCAGTTCTAAGAATTCTCCACCCTTTTCCCTAGAAAGATAATGAATATTCCACCCCCCATTTAGCGTATCATAAGGCACAGACATAAAAGTGGAAGTGTGGCAAAACCAGGTCTCCTCCACTTGCAGAGACAGACCCATTTCTCCTCAGGAAATGTGTAATACTTATACTCCTGTGCTTGCAATAAAAGCTGCTTGTGCGGAAGTGTTAAATGTCTGTCATCACTCTGTCACATGGCCCAGCTGGTAATTCCTTCAAGCCAGGAGCCAAAGAACTGGGGCAACATCCTTCAAAAGTTAACCCCGACACCATCAGTCTTTACCTTTCTTTATTTCTCTCTTTAACTACTGCATATTCTATGGTCTAGCCATTTAAAGTCACATTGTCCTGTATCCTGAACTCTTTTGCACATCTGTTTTTTGTTTTTTTGTCTAATCCATCTGGTAAGACCCACCCTAATTAAAACTTACCATATTCTTTTTTTCTCTCTGACATACAAACTCCCAAGTCAAAGCTGGGGAATGTCACATGGCGAGGCAGATTGATGTCACTACATATCATCACTAAGCTGAAAGGGGCCCTCACGATGTGCACCGTATCTTTCTCTTCCTAACTGACTCCAGGACTGCTTAAAGCTCCATTGCTCTCTTCATGTGTCTAACCTCTATTAGCTTCCTTTCTACTCCAAGCAGATGACCTCATACTTTATTTTACTGAGAAAATCATAGCCATCAGAAGGAATCTATCTTAACCTTTACATGTCAAACCTCAAGTCTATCTACATCTATACTAATAATCTTTTTCTTTTTTGTGTTTCATTAGGGCAGTAGTTTTAAACCTTGGCTGCACATTGAAAGCACGTGAGTAGCTTTAAAACTATGCCTGGGCTTAAAACCAGTGATGATGATTGAGTTGGTCTGGGTTGGAGTCTGAGTAGCCATAGTTTTCAATGATGATGATTCTAACAGGGCTGAGAACTCATCATTAGAAAAATGTTCCTTTCTACTTTTACAAATTAGTTGTGGATCAAATGTTTAGATTTCATCTTTTCATATCATACAGTGAAATTTGTTCCCTCTCCTCTATATGTATTCACTTCCTTTCAAATATGTTTTTCCTATTGGCTTTTCAGTTTATTCAATCCTCTTCCATCTTAAAAAAAATGAACCAAATCAAACCAATTGACCGACCAACCAAAAACCTGAGATTTTTCCTTCACTCCTGTGATGGTCAGATTTTTGTGTCAGCGTGGCTAAGTTATATTACCCAGTTATTCAATTGAACACTAAGTGTTGTTGTGAAAGCATTTTTTAAAAGTATTTTTAAACATGTGATTACATCTCTAATCAGCTGATTTTAAGTAAAGAAATTATCTTCAGTAATCTAGGTGGGCCTGATCTAATGAGCTGAAAGGTCTTAAAAGCAGGATGATGTTTCTAATATAATTTTCTTTTCCTTTCTACTTCTTGCTCATTTATTTGTGTGTGTGTGTGTGTGTGTGTGTGTGTGTATGTGCGCACGCGCGCGTGCGTGTGTGTTTCTTCCTTGAAACATGGCCAGGAACTTTGGTAATGATATTGAATAGAAATGGTGATAATAAGCATACTTGCCTTGTTTCTGGTCTCTTTAGAAAAACCTTCAGTCCTTCCAAAAATATTTTAAATAGATAAAATTCATTAGATTTAAAAAGTACTCTTCTATTCCAAATGTGTTAGAAAGTATTATTATGAATGGGTTTGAATTTCATAAAATATTTTCCAGCATCTATGATTTTTATACTTTATATATTAATGTGGTGGACTTCATTAATTCATTTTCCAGTATTAAAATAATTTTATGTAACTGGTATAATTTAACTTGTTCATGATTCTTAACATTTTTATATATTGCTGGATTGGTTTTGTTAATTATTGGCTTTAGATCTTGGCATCTATGTAAATTTCTCATACCTGATAATGGTAACTTACTTGATCTTCTCTTTCTTTTGATTAGAACAGACTTATTAATTTTATTGATTTTTTCCAAAGAATTAAATTTTTGGAAGGTTATTTTCTACTAAATAATTTATGGAAATATTCCTTAATTTCATAAATAACAAAATAAAAATTAAAATAATATAAAGTAAAAAAAACCAAAAACTTAAACATAAATTTTAAATTCATTTGGACTTTTCCACTAAACAGAGAGGAAAGATTTCAATATTTTTGCAATCATAGGTTTATCATTACTTTTTAATAGATAACTATTTTGACTCAATCTGCTACAAAATCTATAGGTTTAAGGCATTTTAACCTATAGATATAAACTATAGGTTTAAGGCATTTTCAGCTTTTAATACATAGAAAATTAATGTCAAAAAGTCAAATTCATTAATTATTCATTTATTTATAACTTTTTAGGTCTAGCATTATCTTTGAAAAATATTCCAAGATATGCTTCATCTGAGAATGCCCTTAAAAGTTTACCATACGGATATTACATAAAAGTTGATCTATCAGTGTGAATGCATTCTTAAATTTAATTATTTCATAGAGTCAGAGAGAAACATAAAAATAAAAATTCAAATTAATTATATTTTCTACACTGTTTAAATGTTAAAAAAATGATAGATAACTTCCTTCCTATAGTAAGAAAGTATGAAGAATATAGTAAACATGTCAGTTGATTCAGAGATGCCCTCACTGGTCCAAAAAGGTAAATCTGATGAATAAGAATAGTAGCTTCAAAGAATTAAAGCATTTCAAATATGTTTCAATATTTTGTTTCATATTGATACTAAAAATAAAAACAAAACCAACTGGTCACCTTTGGAGGATGATAGGGAACCACCTATTAATTTGAAATACGGTAAATTGATAAAAGAAAATTGACAATCTCTGCCTTTTACCCTAACTTTCCTGTACAAACTATACCACTGGGTAATCAAATATTGATTGAGAAGTTTATCTTTTTATAAATATGCTAAGAAGAAATAATGATTGAGTTAGAATATTGTCATTTTGCAACATCTAATTAATTAATGAATTTATTCTAGGTATTGAGCATCAGTGGCCGCCGATGGGACCAAGTGAGTGACAACCAGACATTATATACTTCTTAGTGGAAGAATAAAGATGAACTTGCAACAAAGAGATTGAATCTGAATTAGATCAAATTATAGAGCAAAATACCAATTTATGTGCAATACGGAGGCAGAAGAATTTGTTGACTACACTATAGCATGTAATTGACAAAATTGAGATTGCTGGAAACCCTACAGGTGGAAAGACCAGATTTCTTCAGAAAATGAGATTCACTGAAAAAGAAGGCAGCAGGGGAAGAATATATATATTAAAAGAAGCTTAGAAAAATATTAAAAATAAAACAGGACAAATATACTAGTGTTTAGTGGTCAGATGTGAGTGATAAACCAAAAAATGATTATCATCAAAATAAGGATAGTGGTTATATTTAGGAAGGCAGGAAGGAGTTGTAATAGGGTGGGTTAAATGGAAGACTTACAAGATGGCTGGTAAAGTTCAATTTTTTGATATGGGTGGCGGTTATAAGAGTGTCTGACATACAAGAATTTATTAGCTATATATTTAATTCTGTTTTCTCTGTGTTATGATTAAAATATATTTTTTAAACTGGGCAAGTGAATGTACTTATGATTTCCAGAGAAAATGTTTTGAAAAGTTTTATTTCTATATTAAATATGAGTTTATCAAGTTGATAAACACAATAAGTCAAAGTTGATATTTTCAATATTTATTAGTAAGGCTGAGGCTACAGCCTTTTACAGCACAATTTACATAAGTTATCAAGATACATTTTGTATACAATCACAAACCAAGACATATTTTTACAGAGAGTGAAACTCAAGACAGATTTACAAGCATTTTTCAATACAATTCTCATGTATCTTCAGGTCAATTTATACAATCCTTAGCCCGAGAATTTGCATTTGTTCATTAGATTTTCCAGAGGGATTGGGTAAAACAAAACAACAAAAAAGAACACATCGGCAAATCACCAACACGGCATGCAACATATAGTCAGAAACAAGACATATCTCCAAGTATTTTATTGTTTATTTTAAAATCAAATTTATTAGTTTTTTAGTTTTTTTAAACAAGAATTTTTTTTTCTTTAACATCATATGTGTTGTTAGGATATTAGCACACACATTAATCAATAGTGGGAGCACCTGAGCACGTCACCGAACAAATACACAGACACGATCAAACAATAATCATATTCACATGCTGAATGCCAAATGAAATTAATATTTCAATTTTGTCTATTTTACCAAATGTATAGTTATGTACAGGGTAACGAATTAAGAAATCACTCTCAATCTACCTATTAAAGAATTTGATTAAATGATTTCAGTTTAATGGATACCTTTAATAATAACAACATGAAACACACAGAAAACATCATTGTGTCATATTCAATGAGAATATCTATTTCACTCATTCATTATTGTATTACACCCAAGGCAAGTAATTATTAAAGAAACAGCTTATAATTATTCATTGAGCTTTCTTTCACTTTCATTTCAAGCTTGAAAAAAGGGAAAATCACTTCTGTCACACGTATAGTTATAAACACATATATAGCTGTAGTTGGCCGATTTTGGAATATTAGATATTGTAGCAATGAAAATAAGTTTTTAAAAATATTGTTAGTTATGATTTAAATAATAAAGTAAAAAAATACTATAAACATCTTTATGATATCTTAATGAACTGAAGCATTGATCAAATAATTTCTAATAAATTGGGCACAATATAATATATAATTTTATTTTACTTTGCATCGACATCACTGCTAGTATCACTACCTCTACCACCACTATCATTACAACCATTCCTATAATAAGAATCAATATCAGCTGGTTACCAGCTATAATATTCCCACGATATGACTTTTAATGTGTGTGATCCACAAAATTAATTCTACTGATATGCTGAAAATATGCATTTAATTAGAGTAATTTATTAAAATATGGGCAATATTAAGGAGTAAAGAAAATTGCTGCCCCTTAGTCTTTGATATTGTTCTTTTAAACTAAAATAGCACATAAAGAGCTCAGAGTCATCTAAAATCTCCTTAATCTTAAGTAAAAACAGGGAAAACACCAACTTCTTGCTACTAGTGTTATCTGTGTCTGTAATGGCTATTCTATAATTCCCTGTCTTTTGTAAAAATTCATTCTGTGCTTTTGCTTCCAACAGCTGAAAGTTCCTTCAGGACCAAATTTTAAACCAAGAAGCAAATTCAATCTCTGATGACTCAGTGAAATTATGGGAAAAATCACAATGATTTCCAAGGTGTAAGTGCTGTAATTGGACTAACCACATATTATCTAGAGATTATAAACTCTGTCACTATTAGGATAAAAATAAAGCTAATTCCAATAAAATAAAATAAAAAGTGGAAAACCATGTGTTGTGATATATACAAAAAAGTAAAAAACACCAAGAGCCCTATTTGCAATTAAAAAAGAAATAGTTTTGTTGTAAGAAGGGTAATTAACACCATTCAGAAGAAATGCATTCATTTAAGGATCAGTGTTGCATAGAATAATTCCAGTACAACCTAGGAGTTTGGTCAGCTGCAAACTTGACACACTGGCAGGATCTTATGCTCTCTGAAGGGGAATGCTGGTGCACAAGAAGAAGCCCTGTCGTTAACTCTCTTGATTGATTGACCTCACCCCATGACTAGTTCCTTGGAATGGAGGGGCACCTATAATGGAAAGACTCCAATTCTTTCAGGTTTTAAATAGCTACCAAGAGATGATCTTTGTTTTGGTGGTCCCTCCATTTATATTATTCTGAAAGAAACTGCAACTGCAATGAAGTGAGCTAACTGGTCATTCAGCCTCTCGTGCCTACTTCTGGATTGGAGTGGAGGTACAAAAGACAACCAAAAGTGAGCCATGGTTTTCTTTTAAGGACAAATAGCAAAGACTTTTTATGTCAGAAGGAGATCTTCCTAGACCCTTTTCTTCCCCAATTGTGAGTGATGATTACAGGCTTCTTCAAGTGCTAGCTTCTGCTGGAAATATCCATGGCAACCATCAGCAGATCTAGTAGTTTCTAAAAATAAAATCCTAGTAATATCATATCTTTGATGATTCTCCTCCCCCACGCTCATTTTAGAGCAATATCAATGGCAGATGACATTGCATTGTTAGGGGAGGGGGGATAAAAAATGGACGGAAGAAAAGTGATGGTTATCTTTCTTAGTTTGGGGAAGAGTGAATTTGTATTTCTTTATGAATATCATAAACATATATAGCTGGGGATATATTACAAATAGAAATTCTTTTTATTTTTAGTGTTTTATATGCATCTAAAATTCCAAGTATTATTTCTTTAAAAATGAGAAAATTCAGTATTCAACCAGTCTTTTGGAGACGGTTTCTTCTAATCCCATCCTTGAATAAAGCAGTAGCTTTTAAACTCAAAATGCTCTGAGAAGAAAATCGATTTATTTATATTGGATAGGAAATGGGAATGGGACAGGGTTAGTATAACTTATTTTATTTAGGATACCAAAATTTGCAAATCATTTTCATTTAATTCTTTATCTTTTTTCAGGTTAAATGAAAGTTTATATTTTAAACAAAAAAAACAAACTGAGTTTTGGAGTTGATTTACTGCTTTTATCCATACCAATGCTTTCCATTGGTTTAGAGGATTTTTTTTTCACATATAAAATTTGAGAATTAAAAAGTTGCATAATGATTATTCCTCACTTCTGTGTATAAAACTATATTTGGAAATGTGCTTTCATCTTTCACAGATCACTTGATTTGATCATCCCAACATCCCGTTTGAAAGGCTAAGAATATATAATTATTTTTATCCCAGGTAAGAAAACTGGGGGAAAGTGAGTTTCACTGACATACGCAAGGTGACATAGTTAGTAGCAAAACCAAGACCAGAAGCCAGGCTTTTAATCCCAGCTGAGTCTGTTTTCCACAACTCCATGTTACTTCCTTTATTAATGTTGTTGATGGAAAAAACGATGCTTCATTTTAAGACTTAAAATTAGTCTTAAGAATTAGTTGTTTTATTCTATATTATTAAAATAGCTCAGAGTATATTTTAATTTCAGTAAATGTTGACTGTTCATATATTTTCCCAACACTGATGAACTTGATCACTGTGATACTGTCACTAAGGAGGAAAACAGAGCACTACAGAGAGCTTGAGTTTTGTATTGGGTTTTCTTTATATAATCATGAAATCAGTTAATTTAATAAATTAACTCATCAGGGGAAAAAAGGGAAAAAACATTATGGAAAAGAGGAAATGACACTGATTTAATTAATCAATGTTTGTATGGTTTGTTTGCCAGAGGAAGAATTTTCTTTCTCTGTCAATACATCACTCAAGAGGAGAGAAATATTCAGGATAAAACATTTATTTGCAATTCCACAAAAAATAAGTTATCATGCTTCTTAGAACACACCAATTTAATCTAGGTCCTTTGGTATATAGATTGAAAATGCCTTGGCTTAATGGTAATTTATGGAGATTTTGATGTTTTCCCTCAAAATTCCAATATTTTGTGGGGCAACATTCTTCTTTGTTAGCCAGTTGTGGTGTTATTTCTAGATAAATATAATTTTATTTCTACCTAGTATTATCTTCATTCTACATTATTTCAAATTATACTGAAACAAATGTGCTTTTACCATATGGATTCCAAAATTGTTGTTGTACACCCTTATAACATTTAGACACAAAGAAAACCTGTACAATATGATCTGTAAGCCACAATTTCTACATCTCCTGCTGCATTTTGCCTAAGAACACAGCTACCTCACTTCCAGTCCTGGACACATATTGTAGGGGTAGCTTATGTCAGAAGCTCAAAACAGTGAATTGTCTGAGGATAGAAGATGAAGAAGAAAGATTTTTCAACTTTTGAAAACTAAGATGTGTTATATAAGTTCTTTATTTTCAACCAAGATTTCTTTGCATAAAGGATTACCTTTGTGCTGCATTGGAAACAATATTAATCTTTGAGCCTCTGTCTTAAGCTACAGCTCAACTCTACTCAAAGATTTTTGCCTTCAGTAATCAAAATTTCTCTCAGTTTCTCTTGACAGCCATGAAAAATTCAAGGTCTCAGAGCTCCAATTTTTATTTTTGTCTTTAACATGTGAACTTTTTCATTTGAGTCTTTTTTTTGTTTGTTCCATAACAATAAATTTACACGGTTTTAAGTATGCTTAAAACCTCTGATGTTTGCCCCTGCAAACATAGCTTAGTACAATAATATCCAACTATAAGTCTTGCGTGGTGGCTATTTAGAGCAGTTTCTATACCCTGAGCAGACTCATTTCTTCAATGCGTTTGAGTAGGACTGACCAAAAGTTTATGCCAGTTGACTATTCTTTTTCTGAGATCCACTTTGTCAAGCCAGATACAGGCCTCACCAATCAAGGTCTTTTTCATAAACTTCCCTCCATTGGAGAAAAGCAAAATCTAGAAAAAAATAGCCAAAATTATGTAAATTTAATATATACACATATATATGCATAGTTTCAATGTCCTTTTTAAGGACATTTAATCATTAAAGAAATAGCACAGACAAGAGAGGATGAGGGTGAGTGAAGTAGCAGGCATACTTGAAAGAGAACTAATAATCGAGATGTCCTCAAAAGATTTGCATAATACAAATTAATTCACATCAACATTTTTATTATTCCCTAAAGGAAAAGACACATCCTGAAAGATGAAAATACTATTAATAGATAAGAAATGTATAACCAGCTAATTCTAACTAAGTTTATGCTTAAACTGATGGAAAGTTTCACAAAATAACTTTGATAAATACAATTTTTATTAGTTTATGAAATACTAAATCAAATACAAAGTTATTTGAAATGCTGAATAAATAAATAGAAGTTCACAAGGCATTGATTTTACTTAGTATCTAATTTACTGGTGATTTTACTACAGTATGCACTTCCAAAGTGGTTTCTTAAGTCATATATGTAGAAGCTATATTATCCCACAGAATGTCAAACAAAAGGGATTTTTTTTTTCTTTTGGAGATCAGTTGAAAGAAAGGTAAGAGAGCATTTCGTAGAACTAGCCATTAATCCTTGACAATTCTTTTTTCTTCTTTCTCCCTTTCTCTTCCGTATCTCCTTCAGATAATTCATCTTTATTCCTGACTAAAATTTTAATTTTATGTTTCTGGCTTCAAAAGCTGTATTTCTAGATATGACTATCTCTCCTGGTTTCTGGTTTTAGGATTTCAAATATTTTCACTTGAGTCTCTGCCTTCTTATTAAATTCATTTCAAACTCATGATCTTCTCCCTACCCAGCTTCCCTCTCTGACTACTTAATTAATCTCTATGATTGACACATTTGTTGACATAGAGTCTCTTAATTTTTATTAAAAAAATAATCTCTAATAGATCTAATGATCTCTAATAGATCTAAACCTCTCAATGCATTTTTGCTTTGTAGTATCTCTTACATTTATCTCTAGTGCAAACCTTTAAATTTCAGTACAATGGTCTCTTGCCGTATTTTTTCAATCTTTCTCCTCCTGAGGACATACCATGTGCAAAGCATTGTGTTAGGATGTAGGACAAAGAGCAATGAAAATTTGGCCTTGCTCTGGAGAAACTGAGAGCACAGAAGCAGTGACAGGTAAGTATATAAATGATTGTACAAAACAGATTGGGATTAATAGCATAATAAAATAAGCAAAATGTTTTGTGAATAAGGTGTGATGAATTATAACCAGGGTTGTCAATAGAGGCACAGAAAGATTGGAATATTGTGAAGGGTGGAGAGAGATGGAGAAGGGAGCTTTGAAAGGGAGGAAAAATATGAACAAAGGATTGGAGGCTTAGCCTGATTTGAAAAGATTCTGGTGTGACTGGAGTATGAGTGAGTGGAAAAGTATCCAAGGGCCTGAGACTAAGTCAACACAATTAAAACTCACCTTGGAGGAGTCTGAATGATTCAAGATAATGGTGAGTCATTGAAAGGCTTTGATGTAAACTAACCAGAGAGGGTTTTAAAAAAATAACTCTGGCAGCTCTGTGATGAAAGGAATTAAAGGGATAAGACAATAATGACAAATAGGCCAGGTAAACCAACAAAACGATTTGAATAACAAAGAGGGGAGCTCAAACAGGAGTAGCGACAGTGAGCACGAAAGCAAGAAAAATCTGTATAAAATAAACTCAGCAGGCAGTGAAGACTTGGCAGCCGATTGGATGGGGTGAGTGGGCTGAGGAATTCTAAACAACTCCTGGGAGATGCCATCAAGAATTAATTAACTTCTCAAATGTCATACAGTATGTGAACAGTATATAAATATTGAATACTTGAATGGAAAATAAATAAATACAACACGAATGAAAATTTAAAAATAGCAACTGTATAACGCAGAGTTACCTGAAGAGAGTGTCCTGCAGGACTTAGACTGAATCTAAAGGTTTCATTGAATGAAGGCTCTCGATCATGTCTGCATACTCTTGTCTTTTTCTTGATCACCTTTTTCTGAGTAGAGATGTTCATCACATATATTTTCACGTATAAATCTGAAAATAAGAATTCAGTCCATAGTGTCTATCAATCTTACAAATTTCTATTGAAAAAATTATAATTGTATACTGAGAGTTCTTCCTACATTTTATACAAAGCCAGCAGATTGTGTACGATTTGTATCAGACAACTTAAAGTAATTAAAAGATATGCCAATTTTCTTAGCAATTTAAATTTATTTTTCTGTTTTCTAACAGGAATATTACTTATGAGTTCAAAAATATAGCTAAAAACTAGAAAAAATTGGAACAAAATAACTTGTTCCATATATTAATCAATTCTTTTTTCTCATTTTTCCGATTATTTGGTGTAGTTAAAATTTTAGTTAGCGTTTTCCTGAATATTTAAGACATACTCCTAATAAATTCCTAGATAGATTATATTGATCATTATCATAAAATTAGATACCTGGTAAATGATCAGGAGACTTAAATTTGTATGTAATATTTCTGCATTGCAGAATTTCAACTATTAGTTGTTCACCCTCTGTCTTCATTTCCTTCTTCAATGCAATCTTGATTTCTCCCATTACCTGAGTTTTAACTGGAAGAGTTTAATAAAAAAGTTAAGAAACATGTAATGCCATTTATTAAATGTTCAGTTCAATCATTGACTCATACATTCATTTATTGAATGTTTATCACCTTACCGTATCCTCTGGGTACACAAATGAGTAAAATACAGTTCAAGCCTTTAAGGAGTGAACAGTATCATAGAGAGCCTGATAAATTACACAAGCCTTAATAAGCCTAGTTTGTCTGTCCATTGTTCTTTAAAGTAAAAATGATATTTCATAAAATAAAGGCTAATTAAGTTTGCAACTCAAAAAATTGCACAAATGTATTTTCTCAATTCAACTATTATATTTTGGTATGTGGCAGATAGGCTTTATGTATATTTCTCATTTCATCACATAGAATATTAGAAAGACATGTACTGAAGGGACCTGATTTTTAAACAATTGAACTGATTCATCAAGGATACTCTTAAGTATAACTGGCATTTTGTTCCCTGGAAGCACATGTTAGTAAATAGATAAATAAAGTGTCTACTAGTGCTATTTGTTGCCACTGCCTTATGCTAAGTCGCCAGCAATTTTATGCACCATTACTTGACACCATCATGTAAATGTCTACACACTGAAAAAGATAAATAATATTTTAGTATGTTTTGACAATAATTATAACCTTGTAGATTCACTTAAACAGTCTTGGGGACCCACAGGGATCTGTGAACCACGTTTTGAAAATCACTATTTTAAAGTATAGTTGGGAAATTTTTGTAAGGAAAAAACAAAAGCACTATTTGTAAAGTTATAAAAATATTAGACTGTAGTTATTTAATCATTTTGATTTAATTTTGTTACATTTTTGGGACATGGTTGTTTGATGTATTTCTTTTCTGGATTATCAACTGTTTGATTAAATTCATTTAGATTTTTAAGTCCAGATGTACTCCGATATGTGGAAAAATATCTATCAATACCATATCGCTCCATGTTCTCTTCCTTCTGTCAAAAAACTAATATTATCATTCAAAAATAGACAAAATCTTCTTCTATATATTTTATAAACTAAAACCCAAATCTGCTAGATACAGTTAAATCATAATAATTCAGCAGCCAATGATTATAGATAGTTCGCAGTAGTTAGATGTTAACTAGTCATTACTTGTTACTTTCAAAAACTCAAGGAAATAAAGTTCAAGTGAAGGATTTTATATCCAGCTATATTGTTTTTTAAGTTCAAGCCTGCATTTTTAAGCATGAAAGAGCTCAGGAAATATTCTACAAAGGTTGACTGTCTCAGAAATACATGAGAGGATGCATTTCACCAAACCAAAGAGATAACTAGAGAAATTTCAGCAAAAGGACAGATGGTGAGCATTTTATATACCTAATTGTAGAACTAAGGCTGAGGACATAGGTAAGTAGAAGAATAGCATGGAAATGTTATACGTTTTAACAAGGTATAAAGGATGAAACTAAAAATAATTGGATGAAGAAGGGAGAGAAAAGGGGGAAAGTAGAAAGGGATTATTGATTTTTGTGTAGGTAAAAGGTAGGTCACAAAGGGTACCATTTAGAGAATAAATGGTTAAGGAGAGCAGAGTTCAAAGACATTATAAAATCTGTAAACAAAAATAAAACCGTTAGAAAAGATACAAAGATTTCTTATTTTAAAAAAAAATTTAAAAACTCAAATAGACCAAATAGAGAAATATGATAAATATGATATAATATATACAATAATTATAAAACAAAATGCAATATTGAGATCAAACATATCTATTATATTGATAAATGTAAATTGATTTAGTTAGCCTATTAAAAAAAATTTTGAGATTGGCTTATAAAACAATGCCTAACTTTATGCTGTATATAAGCAATGAAATTAAAATCTAGTTTTGTTTCAAGCAGTCAAAAATAAAGAGAATGGCAAGTATGTCAGGCATATGAAATCAATAAGAGTGTAGGGGTGAGATTTTATTATCAGGTAAAATGGAATTCAGGTCAAAATCCAGTAAACACAACAAAAGCAGAAACTGCATGGGATGCGGCTAAAAATCCATAAATCATAATGGAGACACAGTGATCATGAATACCTGTGTGTTCTTCTGTAAAGTTGAAACTACAAAACAAGATATAAGGATGTAGGAGATGAAAGGAGAAATAAAGATAATAATCATGAAAGACTTTAATGCAATATTAGGAGTATAAGACAAGCCAAGTAAATTAAAATAAGTAGATAAAATATTGAGACATTATAATCGATAAAGTAGATCTCATGGATATATATCAAACACTGTACCCTAATAATAAATAATATACCTTTTTCCCAATCATCTATGGAACATTCACAAAAATTGATCATATATTGAATTATAAAGAAGACATCAGTAGGATCTATAAAATGAAGCTATTATGAACATTGTCTCGTAACACACTCAATAGCCTTCAATTAAATAACTATTGGGTGAATGGCAAGTAACTATAAGAAAATATAGAAGTACTGAAATAATGATAAAAACAGTGTGTATCAGAATCTGTGAGAGTTAGGGTAATGAGCAGAGGAAAATGTATGGCCTTAAACTCCTATATCATTTAAAGTAATGATCAGAAGAAAATGCATATACATCATTACTGCTCTCAATAAAAAATTTAAAAGTATAATTGATTTAAAGTCTACTCCAAAAACTAGAAGAATAACAAAGTAAAATGAAAGAAGGTACAAGGAAGGAAATAACAAAGATATCCACTAAAATTAATGGAAAACATAAAAAAATAGATAAAATTCATAAATCAAAATTCTGGTACTTTGAAAAATATCAACAAAATAGAAAAAAATATTGAAGTTAGTCAATGACATGTAGCCTCTTAACATAATTATTTAGAAATGATATGTGGCCTCTTAAATATAATACTACTGTCCTCTCAATGATTTGGCATAAAACTTTTAGTGCTATGAATAAACACTAATACTAATTGGCTGACATTCTTTTTCCACATTCTTGACAGATAGGAAACTGCAAATCTCACCTAATTTATTCCTTTGAACTTGTGAATGAGAATTCAGCTCTGGTTACTTAACAATTTTAAACGAACATTAACAAGCTCATTCAGATCAATCTGGTTTTTTTTAAAGGACATTCACAGGACAATAAAGAATCTCCAAAATAAAAATGAGAAAATAAGACAGATCTTAGAATCTCCCTTCTTCAATATATAGAGAAATTGGGGGGGGAGTAAAATTTAGGAAAATGTTAACTGATAGCAACCAAAGAATAGGCTATAGTTTTCTGCCAGAAAACCCAAAAAGTGGTGTCTAGGAATGAAAAGGCAGTTCTGGTAAGGCACAGCTTGGCTCCATTCTTGATCACAGTATATCATAGAATCTCGTCAGGATAAGAGGAATGAATTGCTAAAACCCTGAGAATTATCACTAAATCCCCCATCATAGACAAGTAGATGAATGGTGAGAGTAGCCAGCCCTAGGAAAAAATTTAAGTAAACCTTTCAGACTGGCAGCCTTGGCTTACCACTATGAAGATCTGAGGGTCTTAGTAGAATTAGGAAAAACAACCAGGGCTGTTTTAGTCATGGGGATTATGGGAGCTCCAAGAAAAAGTTGGAGATATGTGCAAAGCTTAGAGTATCTTTTCAGAGGAATAAGACACACCTCAGCTTGGTGGAGTGAACACTGGCAATCAACATTTAATCAAATCTCAAAAGAAGGAGCAAAACCTAGTCAACTAGGGTGGCAAATTTATCTGTAGGGCAGCTCTCTTTTTTTTCTTCATAGCCATAGAAAAGTGGACAGAGCTACTCCCCCATCTCTCAAACCATACCTGGCAATGGAGGGAAAAAGAGAATTCTAACATGG
>CAUYSK010025957.1:0-37847 GCA_963575035.1 Avahi laniger
AAAAAATTAGCCAGGCATGGTGGCGCATGCCTGTAGTCCCAGCTACTCGGGAGGCTGAGGGAGGAGGATCGCTTGAGCCCAGGAGTTTGAGGTTGCTGTGAGCTAGGCTGAAGCCACAGCACTCTAGCCTGGGCAAAAAGAGTGAGACTCTGTCTCAAAAATAAATAAATAAATAAATAAATTAAAGGATGTATGTTAATTAATTCATCCTCACACCAGCCCCATGGGAGGGGTACTATTATCACCCCATTTCACAGATGAGAAAACTGAGGCACCAAAAGATTAAGGACCTTGTGTGAGCACTCTCAGCATGAAGACAGGAGAGTGGCAGGGGCTTGTAAAGGTTTGATAGCGAACTTGTGCATCAGGTCACTTGTGCAGGGCTTAAGAATTCTGTGGGGGGATGAGATGGTAGGCTATCTGTGGGAGGAGCAGGGGAAGGAAGGGAGGACGGTGAAGCAAGCCTGGCCATGTGTTGACAACTGTTGTGGCCGGGTGACAGGTATGTGGGTGTTCATTGTACTAGTCTCTCTTGTGTGGGTTTGTACATTTCCATTATACAAAATTTAAATGTTTAAAATAAAATAAGGGGACATTCACAAATACCATAAACCTACATGGGCTTGCTGCCTATCTTTTCTGTTTCCTTTCCAGTTCCTTCTCTTCCCCTGCAGGCCTGCCCCTGGCAGCCTCCCAAAGTCACCTGTGGCTCTCCGCCTATCTGTGTCTTACTGTCTGTGGGTTTGTCTCTGTGCCACTTTCTGGGAATGGGGGAAAGTTCTGCAATGAAGCACACACACAAACACCCTGTTTTCATTCCACTTCCTCCCACGGCCTCTCTCTTTCTTCTCTGTGGGTCCAGATCCCTGTCCTCCTTGTCTTGGCCTGGACCGCTCCATTCACTCGGCCTAACTGTACAGCTGGGAAAGGACAGCTCCGGGCAGGTGCCCCCGTCGCAGGATGTGCATGGGTGTTTTCACAGGTGTCTGGGAAGTTCAGAGAGAGCTAGCATGAAAAACAATTGGAGCCGGGCATGGGGCTCATGCCTGTAATCCCAGCACTTTGGGAGGCCGAGGTGGGATCACTCGAGGCCAGGCAACATAGCGAGGCCCTGTCTCTACAAAGAATAGAAATAAAAAAAAAATTAGGCAGGCATGGTAGCACACGCCTGTAGTCTCAGCTACTCCAAAGGCTGAGGCGGGAGGATCGCTTGAGCCCAGGAATCCGAGGTCACAGTGAGCTATGATGTTGCCAGTGCACTCACTCCAGCCTGAGTGGGCAACAGAGGAAGATCTTATCTCAAAAAAAAAAACAAAAAACAGTTGTTTGAGAAGACAATAGCCATTTTTGCTACTCCCTACCATTCTGAACTGTCCAATAAAGCAATATTCATTTTCATTTCTTTTCACTTAATACAAATAACAATGATTATAGCTATCATTTATTGAATGTTTACCATGTGCTAGACATGGGGCTAAGGTTCTTATAGTTATTATCTCACTTAATCCTTTCACTGCATCCTAGGCAGCATGCACTACTATTCCCACTTCACAGATGAGAAAACTGAGGCTCTAGACAGGTTAAAAAGTCCCTTAGCTAGTGAGTGGCAATGCTGGAATTTGAACCTTTTTTTATTTTCTAAACAGGAAACACATTCAAGCACTAAAATGACATTAAGACATTGATAAAGGTTTCACATCTGAGGTCCTCAGAGGGCACAGTGACCCTTACTCTTCACTGGCAGACACATCCGAACAACACGCTCAGGCCGAGCCCTGCCCTGTGAGACCACAGGGCCAATTGCCTGTCTCCTGGTTGTCTCTTTTTGGATGTCCCATAGGCACCTCGGTCTAACATGTCCCAGCTGAACAGCCCACCAACCTGCTTCTCCCCTGGGGTCCTCATCTCAGGGGTGGCACCACCCCCCACCCATTCATCCAAGTCAGGGACCCGGGTCATCCTTCACTCCTTCCTCTCCAGTCCCTGCCAAAGCCAGACGTATCTCTCACCCCCACAGCCACCACCCTCGTCCAGGTGACTCCTCTTCATCTGGCTGCTGCAGGAGCCTCCTGCCCAGGCTCCTGCCCCCAGCCCATCCTCTACCCGGTGACCAGCGGGACATTCCTAAGGTCCCCATCTGACCACACCCTTCCCCCGTTGCCTCTTAGCCTCACCCCTTCTTGCCTGTCCAAGGAGCCAGTCGGAGGGGGGCACAGGAAGGACCAATTCACTCAGGCAGTAAGTTCCAGGGCCCTTCCTGCTTCCAGCTGACTCCCCACTCTCTGTCCCCCTGCCCTGCAAGGCCTCAGCTCCCTCCTCTTCTCCTGTGGGTGGGATTCCAGGTGTCTCCTTTTCTAAGTGACTCTCAATGTACCTGTCTCTGTTTCCATGGCTCCTGTTCTCTCTGTTGTCCTACGTAGCGTCCTTTCTAAACAGATACCATGACACCCGAAGACAGTGGTTCTATTTTTTGTTATATTTTAGAGTACCCTTTTCAGTTCTTAGGTCTTAAATATTTAAGTTAGAGTAAGAATTCTTAATTCCTGCTGCCTGGGCAGGACTTTACAGATCTCTAATCCCGCAAGCCGTGGCTTAGGTAGGACAGGGATAATTTATAGCTGATTAATAGGTGGGGAAACTGAGGCTTTAAGATTCCCCAGAAACTACAGAGTTGGGATTTGAACCCAGGTCCTCTAACACCACATCCAGGCTCTGCTCACTCCATTCTGTGTTTCTGAACTGAGGACGAGAAGAAATCTATTCGCTGCAGTAACCTATCTACGGTTCTTTCCTCCAAGCCAGCCTGCCTACAAATTAGTGAAATGTCTTTCCCCCAGTTTCCATTAATCACCAACATTAAAGACAGTTCCCAAAAACACGCAGCTGTCCAGCATGGATCGTCTTAGACTTGCTCACCTTGTGTCTTCGGGAAGCATCTTGGTGGAGAAACACCAACCTGTAGCCCCGGTGGGCAATTTGCTGACAGAGGAAGCTTCTCTGGATTCTTCTTTGGGCTGCTC
Organism: Avahi laniger; assembly: GCA_963575035.1. Lineage (NCBI taxonomy): Eukaryota > Metazoa > Chordata > Mammalia > Primates > Indriidae > Avahi > Avahi laniger. The sequence goes on from CAUYSK010025957.1 coordinate 3,021, forward strand.
TAGGTTCTTGGTTACAATTGCTTCTGAAAAGCTGGTGTTCTGCCCAATTCTCTTCACAGCACCCAAAAACTCAGAGAAAAGGCAAACACACAGTCAAATATTTACCCAAGAAACGAAAGCAGGCAGGCAGCTCTCTTCCTCATTTTGGAACAGTGCTGGCTACTGTTCTGCTCTTCCTCCCCTTCCCACGCTACAAAAGCAGCACTTCTCTCCTGTTTCCACTCCCCAGGCTCTCGCTGGCCCTTTCAGCCCCTGCTCTGGGCACTGGCCCCCTGAGCTGTCGGAGCTTTGCCCAGCAGCCATGGCCCCTTTGGCTGGCTGTAAAAATTATTGCAGGCAATAAACCAGGACTCTGCCTCAAGGCAATAAACCAGGACCACCGGCTCCAGATTCTTTTGGAGACATGGCAGTTTCAGAGCTGAACCCCGCCCACAGGGCAGAACTGGTAGCTGTCTGCCAGGGGTTCCTGCTCCCCCTCCGTAAAGCAAAGTGTTGCTGAGAAGGATCTTCCCAGCCAGGGCCCTACTCCCCAGCATCCCTGGCATCCAGGAGCAAACGCAGACTAGGTCCCACTCGTGGGATGTGAGCGGAAGTGATCCGTGTCACTTCTGGGCCAAGACGGTCAAGGAGCAAGTGTGTCCTTTCTACCTTCTCCTCCGTCTGCTAGCTGGACTCTAAGGCTCTGAAGGAAGTGGGATCGCAGGATGCAAGGAGTCTGGGTCCTTGAACCACCATGCAGAGCAAACCATCCCCTGCCCAGGCTGTCCTTTCACAGACTAGTCCACGAGCAAGAAGCAAAGTCCTGTTGTAAGAAACCAGGGAAGTACGGGGCTTATCTGCCACGGCAGCCCGTCACCCTAGCTGACGCAGCACAGAGTGCCGAGGGCTCGTAAGCATCATGTGGTCCGAGTCCTTATTTTAAGGATAAGGCCTCATTTTAGCTTAATTGCCTCTTTCAAGGTCCTACCTCCAAATGCGGTCACATTCTAAGGTACTGGAAGTCAGGGCTTCAACATACGAATGGCGGCGGGGGGGAGGCGGGCATGGTTTACAATTCAGTCCGCGACACTTCTGATCCGATCGGCCATGGTGGAGAGGAAGAGGGTCGTGGAGGCAGTGACCAGGCACCACAACTGACGCATCCAGGCCATTGTGTTTGCCCATCTGACGCCCTCGCTCCTGCCCGGAGCGCCTCTCTCACCTCTGCTCAGCAGCATCGTTTCTGTTCTCAAGTCCTGCCTCAAGCACAGCGTCTGCCGTGAAGTGTCTCCTGAGCACCATGATGCAACCTTCTTTCCCGTGGCTTGGCCTCCAGCCCCCCTATCCCACGCGCTTGCTTGTTCACGTAACCCATCCTTACGGAGGAGCCTTCTGGTGCAGTGGTGCAGTGGTGCAGCGTGTGTATTTCATTAGCCGCGTAACTTTGCACAAGTGACATTGCCAACCTCGCCGAGCCTCAGTTTTACCTGAAATAAGCTATATCCACCTTAGAGATATGTGAGGGTGAAATTAGCTAAAACACATGAAACATTGAGGAGGGTGCCTGGCACACAGGAAGCGCTCGATGAGCGTTAGCTCTCACTGGGTGCCTACCACGTGCCAGGCACTGGCTGGGAAGCTGAGAGTACAATCACATTACAGCTAACTGTGCGCAAGTCCCAGCTCCCCTCTAGGTTACGGTGGCTTGGAAGCCACGGCTAGATCTGATTCATCACGATGTCTGGGATACAGGGGCGGCCCCATAAATGCTTGTTCTTGAAATGAAAATGATAAAAGAAAAGTAAAAAAGACAGAGAAACACGAAGATTGAGGACCACATAACTCTCTTAGTTGGGTGCCTAGAAACAAAGAAATACTGTAAGTGCATTTCCTCTGAAATGGAAGAAGCAGGTCTTGGTGTGTCTTTGCCGCGTTATTCAAAGAATTGCAAAGCTCTTCTCCTCCTGGGCACGCGGACGTGCTCTCTCTCCCAGGAGTGCCCCTCTGCTGGTCCTTCTTGGTTCCACTGCCCAGGCTTCAAGTGGATACTTTAAATTCTTGAATGACCATGGCCATTTTCCTCACAATTCTACAATTCCTCTCTTCACATCATTAAGGAGGAGTCATTATTGAATTGTCACCAACCTCCCTGGGGAGGTTGGGAAGGCAGCTCACCTTAAAATGGAGAAAAGCTAACACGTTTGTTCTAAAATGCTTCAGTTCAGAAAAATTTTGTCCCTAGCAACAGGGACCCATTTCTGAGGGGCTGCCATGGTCCACACATGATCCTTTTTGAAACTTGCATGGTGTATTTCATATCCCCTTTCTGGGACTTTCTCATTTTAATGTTTAATCTAAATGTATAACTTGACTTGTATCCCTAGAACTTTTCAACATTCGGTTTGATTCTCCACCATGCTAACCTATGCAAGCCTTTTGAATATCACTTCTTCTATCCAATGCATATTCATTTCTTTTTCCAGCTTTGAGGCACTTGAATACTCTCCTTGAGTTCATCTATGTTATCAATAAAAACATTAAACAGAACATAGCCCCATAGCACTCCACCAAAGACCTCTTTCCAGGGTCTATGTCATGGTGCTGAGGTTGGCAGAGGGTGAGGAAAGAGATGACTCATTACACCAGACCCAGGTTAGGAAGAGTTACAGTATTTGATCCCTGTATTTGGCAGGCTTCAGAGCTTGGATGATGTTACAGAAGGAAATACAACAATATATCACAAAGATTGTGCTTATCGTGAGCTTATCACAGGACAGCCTCTATTGATTCTATAGAGATATGGTTTAATTATTAAATTTACAAACAAAAGAACTCACATCTGGAAAACCTAGTGCAATTTCTTCATTAAGTAAGATTGATGGCTTTCTGTGGCAGGTATGACCCTTGACTGGGGACTCTTTTTCTCTCTTCAAAAAGGAATGAAACCATCTAGATTTTGATTGCAAACAGGCCTGGGTGCCCCCTGCTAGTAGAATAAAGCCAAACTCCTTAGCTGGGCATTCAGCGACCTTTGTGATCTGGCCCCAACTTGTCTTTCCAGACTGTCCTGGACAGGACTCAGCGCTGGATAAGCCCACAGGAGAGCTGGGACTGACCTCTCAGGCCCCATCCTCCTCCTCGCTCCTCCTCACTCATTCATTCCTGTCGCAAATACTCACGAAGTACATACGCACTGAGAACCACGCTAGTCCCCGAGGACAGACGCTCTTGGCACACACTTTGTTCCTCCTTCCCGGGATCTGAAGCCAAGAGCCTGGCTTAAGCACAGCATCCCCCCAGGGAGAGTTTTAGTTAGCATTTTGCAATTTCTCACGGATGGAATACAGAGACTGAGGGAAGAGATCACTGTTCCAGAACGCAGGCTGGAACACATTACTATTATGGGGCACAAAGACTGGCAGAGGCAGAGGATCAGTTCCTGCAAAGGCCACTTCTAGAGCACTTGGAATGGGATCAATTTAAACCGAAGGCCAATCATGTATTGGAAAAAGAGCCCTGGGCTGGGACGCTCAGAAACCTGGGTCCTCGCCCCAGCTCTGCCCTGAAGAGCTGTGCAATCTTGAGCAAATCCCTCCCTATCCTGTGCTGCAATCACTCACCGTGTAAAGTGAGGATATCAGAGGCGGCCTCTAAGGACCCCTTCTCTCTACCTGACCCAGCCCAGGTGTCATCTCTGAAGCCCCATTGCTTCAGGAAGACTCATACCTCTGAGCATTTGGCTACTTCTGTTTGCATTTCTGTTCTCGCCTCCTAATGGAGAACTCTTTATCTCAGCACTTTGGTCATAATTATTGGGGAATATGTGTTGAATTGATGCATGAGGAACATTGTCATTTCTAGAACTGTAATCCCTGAATCGTCCACAAGGTGGCGACTTTCCATAGGCGGTCCCAGCGCAAACCTGGCGCCTGGAAGAAAGCCCTAGGAAGATGCTGGAAGGAGGAAAGGAGAACCAAGGACTCCCTCTAGGGCTTACCCTCTGGCCCCCGCTGGGTGTCTGCTGTCCAGTCCCCCTCCACCTGTAATGCGTCAGTCTGTCAGACAGCAGGACGGGCCTGCACTACCGTAGCCACGCCTGGATCGCACCACTTCCCGGCTTCTGAGCTGGCCGGATAGGCTGGTGACCGGCCTCGAGTCCCGCTGCGCTCCGGCTGGCTGTGTTCTCTCTGGTCCCCTGCCTGCCCACACGTTCTCCCCTCCACGGGGGCTCCCTCTGGCCACCGTTCTTCCAGGCCAACACCTACTGGCTCTCAGAGATTCAGTTTAGGAAGTGCCTTTTCCAGAAAGCCTTTCTCAACTCTCTTTTCCTCCAGTGCTTTTCTATAGTGACATTTACTGCACTGAAATTGCTTCTCCATCTGCCCCCCACCCCCCTCAGGCCACCTTCTTGAGCACAGAGTGTGTGGCCTGCTCGTCTACACCCCACTGCCCAGCTCAGGCCTGGCGTGCGCGCCTGGGCCCTCTGAAAGCTTGTCGAATGAAGAACTGGTGAGTCCAGGCATCAGTGAACCAGCAAATTGTGATGTAGCAAGATGAACGGAGAACCACACCCTCCCCCACAGGGAAAACATTCGAGAATAAGAAAACAAACAACTCCTGCAGGTCCTCAAATACTGTCGTTTCATTCAACATCGTTTTGTTGTAATGTTGATGAGGAAACAACAATTGATTCTGGCTGGGGCCACTGCCTGTGTGGAGTTTGCAAACTCTATGTCTGCATGGGTTTTCCCCGGGTGTGCTGGTTTCCTCCCACATCCCATTAGGTGACCTGGTGTGTCTGAATGGTCCAGGCTGAGTGGGTGTGGGTGTGTGTGAGCGTGCCCTGCAATGGCACGGGTCGCCTCCTGCCTGGCACCCTGAGCTTCCAGGATAAGCTCCAGCCACCCGTGCCCCTGAATGTGAATAATTGGGCAAATAATTATCTCACTTGTTTTTATTCAGCTTTCTTAAATGTATGTCTAGCTCACATTTATTTCAGTGTTTAATATTAGAAGTGCTTTGGGTTTTATTTAGAAGTTTGGTGATGTTTTTGTGACCATAAATATGCCATAGAACTTAGCTCTTGTTTCTATCAATCAGCCTATGTAAATGGATTTCATTATATTAGTATATAGTTTTGCTTAAAGTTGAAGTTTCCAGGAACTGATGGGCCAGCTTAAGTGAGGACTTACTTTTATGTTGATTCTGGCTCAGGAAGGGATCAATGCTCCTAGCACAAAACAGTACATCACTATTTTGAAAGGAAGAGGGCCAAAGGCAGGTTGAAAGGCAGCAAATGCTTCCCTCGTATGAGTCCAGGCTGTGCTGTCTTCTGAGAAAGTGAATCCTCCCGTCGGCAAGATGGATTCTCTTTGCATTACTTGCGAGGAAACGAGGAAACGGGCTGCAGCTGTTTTACTCTCCCAGTAGGAGAGGGAAGTTCCAAGGGCTTCTGCTTGGCCCTGCCTCTCACAACAGGCCTTGGGATAGACGTTGGGTGTCTACTCTTTTTCTTTTCTTTTTTTTAAAAGGCTGGTCAAGTGAAGCAGTGGGAGTCGAGAAGAAACAAAGGAATCTGTAACTGGTTGTGATCAATTAGTTGTAAACGTAGGGGTGTCTATTTCTGTTCTGAAACTGGGGAGGCAACCACAGGGTGGGTTCATTGTGATTTGAACTTGGGAATTGATCACCATAAGCCCCCACTCTGTGGGCTGCAGTGGTCCACTCTGCTAAACGGTCAGAGGTCACTCTGTATTCTATACACACATTCAGAATACTTTTGTACAGAGTCCTTCTTTAAGGGGACCTGACCTCCTTTTCAAACAAGAAGTTCTGGGTCTAGATTAGTTCTGAAAACTGGATAAGAGAGCCTGGCTCTCCACTGTGGTGATTTGAATCAGCTTTTGGACACAAGACATGGAGTTTTTCCTGGGATATAGAGCACATTATTTTAGTAGGATGCCCATCTCTTTCATTCCTAGGGACACTATGACAACTAGCCAATGCCAGAGATTCCTGTGGGTCAAGATACGGTGACATCCACTTCCTCCTACTGCCCATTATGGCATATGTGCCCTGCTGTGTCTTTGGCCACCAGGTGCTACCATTGGCCTCCGCTCTTCCAGGGTCCTGTCATCCCCAGTGTTATCAGGAAGCCCATCCCACACACGTGGCCCACAGAGGAGAGCTGCTGGAGTTCTCAAGGATACCAGTGTCCCCCCACTAATGATTTTCCCAGTGTCATAGTGAAGGAAATGTCCCCTAGGCCCACTGGGTAATGTGTGGGTAGACAGGCGGGTGTGCAAGTTGTCTGTAATAAATCTGTTTCAACATGTCTTTTTTATTCCTTCCTCTACGACACACCAATGAAATCCTGGCATCTCAACATCATTAAATGTACTCATCACTGGGGCCCCAGTTTCACTCAAGCAGCTAAGTAAACTGTAGAGACACCCCCACTGCCTGCACCAACCCACTGAATCCAGAACCTCTGGTAATTGCACCTGTATCAATACATTTATCTCAATACAAACTTATATTCTATCTTCCTAGGACCCAAACCCTTAGGATCCATTCATGCACATATCCCCCAGGTTTCTATGATGTAATGCAGAAAAATCTTGGCGTGCTTTTGGTGTAGAAGCTGTACCTCCCCAGGGCAGGTTTGTACTTGCTCTGGTCAAGCGTGTGGAGCTCTGATGCCAGTGGAGAATCTAGTAGGCCACAAGAGGAAGGTCTTGGGGACAGAAGATATGCTTTGCCAGGCACCTGCCCTGGGTGCCCTTATTATAGGCTCCGTAAGCAAGAAAGTGAAACTTCTCAGGCATGATGGGCAAGCTGTTTCCACTGGCAAGGGAAACGCAAAATGACTCAAAAGTTCAAGACTGTCAGCTTCATCTGAGTCTGCCCAGAGTTCCCCATTCCAAGTCTCAGGTTCTCACTCCTTCCTAATCAATGCCTTGACTTTCACACAAGAGATTAGCAAGAGATCGTGAATTCAACTTGTATTATAATTATGCAACCCTCAAATTAAATTTTATGTGTCATTTTCAGCAATATTGACCCTGCAGCTACAAGAAATACATTTTTATTATTTTAATAAATAATTTATTTTATTAGTTCTTGTAATGAATAATTTACATAATTTTAGGTAAGCTCTCTGATTCTCTGATTGTGACCCATCTTTGAGGGTTGTTTTCTGGGACCACTCCTGGTACTAGCTGATATATTGGGGTCTAGTCAGGTGACAAATGGAATTTAATATAAAGAATTATAAACTAGGTAACTAGGAGGTAACAACTGCTGGAAGCAGCTACCACCATTAGGGATAGGAGGATAAAGGGAAAGGCTGGAATTACTAAAACTTAGAAGAATATAGGACAGTCCCTTGGAGCTCGAACTCAGACCTCTGCAGGGTGTGCTGCTTGGCTGATGTCAGTGTCACTGAACTTGGAAAAGGAGCTCCAGGGGGATGGGGCCATCCATTCTGGGTGGGCCTGACCCCCAACATCCTGTCAGTGCTGTTCGAGCCCCCAGTCTCTATGCAGCTCTCCACCTCCCAGCATCCACTCTCTCCCAGGCCCGCAAGTCTTACCCTGCATTTGCGCAACACGGGGTCAGCCAAAAGTCTAAGCCTGCTGGGGTTCCTTCTCTATGGTTCCTCCTTTTTATGTCCTGCACCCCAAAATTCCACTGCCTTAGCGCTAAACTCTGATCTCTGCCTATTCTGTCCATCGAGACCTCACGACCTGCTTGCGCACCACTTCCCTGCACTGTGGCCTGGAAAGCGTCCCCAGGGAGAAAGCCGGGGTGGATGTGGGGCTCACGTTGTGTGAGTGTCCGCACTACAAGGATCACAGCCCTGGGTTGGAACACTGTCCAGGACCTGCCCCCAGGACTTTTCTTTCTTTTGCCCAGGGTTTGTAGTTGTTTAAGCAGGAGAGCAAATATCCTCTATCATTCTTTTTTGGCTGCTCAGCCTCTGAACTCACATCTTTGCAGAGCTCGACATCTTATGACATCCCCTCGTGCACAGTATTGAAGTGAAATATGTGCCCCAACACCCCTCACCCATCATTCATGGGGCTTCCCTCTAACGGCCACCTCTCCCGCTGCTCCAGAATGGCCCGCTAGAGGTCTGAGACAGGGATTTCATGATCCCCGGCCTGGACGAGGCCTTCTATGGTTGGTCTGACTGTTAAACTTGATGTCTGAATCCATGGCCTAGTTATGTGGAGGCCTCTGCTCACTCGTGCTCCTGTCTGTCCGCTTCCCCTACACCGGAAGCTCCCCAAGGACAGGGATCATCTGCCAGTTATCTCTACGTTTAAGGGAGGAATAAGTTGACTGGGACATTCACACCTACTTCGGCAGTAGGTATGGCATGCACCTGCTCTGAGCGGGGCATGAGCTAGCCCGTGTGGCGTTTGTGCCGTGCTGAAGATGCAGAAAAATCATACCCATCCTGGCTGCCTGATTACTTACCCAGGTGCATGGGATCGCTCACCCCCTGCCAGACAATGAAGGTGCCTCAACCCCCTTCCCTGCTGGGACAATTTGTCCCCACTTTTTCCTGTCATCCCCTAGGGCCCCCAGGCGTGGCCCACAGTGCTAACTGGAACCTGGGAACCTGCCAGAGGGAAAAGAACTAGGATCCCTTGGGCTACGGGCTTGTGGGCAATTTTAAAAGAAAACAGACAACCACGGATCCACTTCAAAGCTTTGCAATGTTTACTCCACCCAGATATTCGGACTTTGATGCCACAGGCTCAGTGTTGGAAAACGAGTCTCCTGTTTTAATTCCCAAAGAGCCCTTATGCATACATCATGCTCTCCCTGCCTTTTACAGGAACGTAGATCATATGTAAATGCGCCTTTGTGCAACTGTGTATCCCAACCTGCGTTAACCACACCTGAATTTCATAATAATGACATTGTTCAGTTACTCTCCCTCGATGTTTGCATACGAAGCAAGCAAATCATTTCTGTATATGTATATTTGCCAATCATGATCATGTTTTGTCCAGTGCAGGACTCAGGGTCAAGCACTGTACTACAGGAATGATGGCTCAGTTTGAGGAACTTGAAGATCACGTCACTCAACCCCCTAATGCTTTGACTCCCTTGACGCTCCTTGCCAAGACTTGTCCTTAAACTCCTCCTCTGACAGGGAGCTCACTACCTCTTTGGACAGCTATGAAACATTAGAAAGTTTGAACTTGCTAGGAAGGATGTCGCTGAAAAGTAGCATAGAGTTTGTCTCTTTTGTTTTCAAATCCTGCTTTGTTCATTTAACATTTTAAGTATTTCCTTCACATCACCAAACAACCTTAAATTTTTGCATGAATATGCATTCTCACATTTACAAATGTCATCATACTATTGTGTTTTATAATTGCTATTTTACTAAACAATGTGTTACATATAAACATCTTTTCATTTCAGTTAGCCCACATCTCCTTCCTCATTTTCAATGCCTACATAATCCTCTGTTGTTGGATGTACCATAATTTATTTAATCATTGCCTTTCAGTGGGCATTTTGGTTGATTCCAATTTTTGCTGTAGTGACCAGCTCCAGGATAAAGTCTTCACACATATTCCTTAGGAGAGAGTCATAGAAGGGCACAGAGGGTCGAGGGGTTTGAGCGCTGTGAAAGGAATCATTGATAAGCATGGAGAGCTGTGCTGAGTGCACTACCAACATGGTTATATTTATTCCTGGTGACCAGCCACCACTCCTCTATGGGACCTGACCACCCCTCCTCTATGTGGCTGATTGTAAGATAAGGCTGGAGCAGGCCAGGCAGGTGGCCTTGCTCTGACCACCAAATAGAGTGGCCTCTGAAGGGACTCCTTTCTGGGGATAAGAACATCCCCTGGAAGACTGCAAACTGGGAAGGAACTGGACCTGAAAAGCAAAAAGAACGCCACCCAAGAGTGCTGTGGCTGGTTTTCCCAGGCACCAATAGGCTTTCTTCATCTCTAGGAGTTCAGCAAAGAAAAAAAGAAAAACAGAGTCCCTTCCTCCCTCCAGTGTCTTCACCTGTCCACACTTGCCAGGACTTGGACAGGATGGCGTGCACAGAGACTAGCCCAGAGCAGGCAGAGGGGCGACATGAAAAATTGACTGCAAGAACCTGCATTTTTCCAACATGCCTTCCCCATTAAGTCACAAGTACGCTGACGCTTGTGCACCACGACTTCACCAGAGCATCATTTGTAGTAACAAGACGATGCAAAACAACAACTGATTAAATAATTGCAATTTCTGTGCAACTAAACACTGAGCAAAGTTAAAAAGCCCAAGGCCACTCTACAGGAACTCCAAAATATATCACTGTATCTCATCACAAGGGAGTCACTGTTGACCAGCAGATGCACCATGACTTTACATAGCATTAAGAAACGCACACAGAGCCATTAAACTATGCTCCCTTTGGTTCTACAAGAAATCAGATTTCAAAGATGGTAAGAGGTGGGGAAACTATGTGAAATATTGTAGGTGGAAAAACCAAGTGCAGACTAATGAGTATGGTAAGCTACTCTGTGTGTGTGTGTGTGTGTGTGTGTGTGTGTGTGTGTGAGTGAGAGAGAGAGAGAGAGAGAGAGAGAGAGAAGAGTTTTTCTAAAGGGAGGGTCTGTGCAATCCACAGCGCTTTTATAGGCATAGAAAATTCCTGAAGAGATACAAAAAAATCTGACAAGAGTGGCCTCTGGAAGCTGGGTTGGGAGACTGGGATATGGGGTGAAAGGGAAACCCTCTTTTCACCCTTACAGCTATTTGTAATACAGAATTTTTAAACCATATGTTCCCTTTTTAAAATAAAACCTTGAAAACTATTGAATGAAAAATAAAATAAAATAGCGCATCCTTCCCGGAGGATTTTGGAGCTGGTCTTGCATCTGGAGACTGGACATCCAGTCTTGACTCTACCAAAGCGACCTCGAGCAGGTTCCCGCCCTGACTGTGTCTGGATTTCCCCAGGAGTCCAGTCCGATGTTGGAGAGCTGGTCTCAGGACGTCCCTCCAGCTCCGAGCTCCGCGCCAGGCGGAAGCCCGCCGAGCCTCGCTGGTCCTGGCGCGGTGCAGCTGTCTGCGGGCGCCCCGCGGTGCGGGCCCGGCCAATCAGCGGCCGCGGGGCGGGAGGGGTGGCAGCGCCGCGCGCGCGGAGCGGAGCGCGAAGCAGAGGCACCACTGCCGTCCCGGAGCAGGCCATGCCGCGCTTGCCTCTGTTCTTCCCGCTGCTGCTTCTGCTGCTGCCGCCGCTGGCCCCGGGCTTCGGGCTCCGCGGTGCGGGCAGCCGGCGCCCCGAGTGCGGTCCGTGCCGGCCGGAGCGCTGCCCCGCGCCAGCGAGCTGCCCCGCGCCCGGGATCTCGGCGCGCGACGAGTGCGGCTGCTGCGCGCGCTGCCTGGGCGCCGAGGGCGCGAACTGCGGGGGGCGGGCGGGCGCGCGCTGCGGCCCCGGCCTGGTGTGCGCGAGCCGGGCCGCTGGGGCAGCGCCCGAGGGCACCGGGTTGTGTGTGTGCGCGCAGCGCGGCGCCGTCTGTGGCTCGGACGGCCGCTCCTACCCCAGCGTCTGCGCGCTGCGCCTGCGCGCTCGGCACTCGCCCCGCGCTCACCTCGGCCACCTGCACAAGGCGCGCGATGGCCCCTGCGAGTTCGGTGAGTTGGGTTCAGGCTCCGTGGGGCTCGGGCGGGTAGAGAAAACGAGACCCAACTTTCTGGGGTGTGGGACGAAGGATCCCCCCAACCCCCCCCCCCCCGCAGCAGTGGATAGCAATGCCTGGGCCTCAGTTTCCCCTTCGGGAGCAGTATTTCTCATCTCGCCCAGTGCTTAGGGAGACTGGGTAGTAATCCACATTCTGCACCCGCCCTGGCCAAACTCATGGAGACACCAGCCATGAAACTCGTTGGGTATTTGGTGAGCCTGCTGCCCCTTTTGGTGCTTAAGTACTTGCTGGTGCAGTTATTTGCAGGCCTGACATATTTGTCCCCAGGAGACTGGGAGTTGAGGCTGGGGGCGGGGGTGTCCTACTGGCTCTGAGTTCCTGGATATCCGGCCCCACGTGGGTTGTTTGAATGGAGAGGAGGGAAGGTGAGGATGCTGGTGGAGGAGAAACGCCAGACTGGGGACACAAGAGTCACCAGGCTAGAGCACCAGGTTCTCAGATAAAGCTCCTGAGGGAGCTTTTATCCAGGACAGGTAAGACCTTTGGAGACCTAAGATCTGAAAAGATTATAGTGCTGGCAGGGGCAGACCCAGGTTTTGTGGGTCTAAGGCATATGAAATTTGGAGGGTCCTGCCTCAAATAAAGGAAGAGAAAATTATGAATTGCTAGGAATTTAGAAACTTAACCTCCATTAACATCATAAAACCATCTCTGGGGGCCATAACTGCCCTCCCTCTATATATACCTTTTAAAAACCAAACAAAAAGAAATCAAAACATTGGTATAGGGGGGCCAGTGAAACATCCTGCTTCGCTAGCTTCCTGAGCATGAGTGTGGCCTGCCCGTTAGGTTTTGTAGTACCGCCCCTGTGTACTCTGCCTGGAGGGGAGCAGTGAAGAGTTTAGGGTGATGGGGCAGTGAGTCCCAAGGAGCCTGGCTTGCAGCCTGGGGTTCAGCCTGGGGAAGGATTCTGGCCTGGGCCTAGAGACCAAGTCCAGACTTAAATGCCTAAGGCAGTGTGATAACTTCAGCTTCAAGAAGGAAGCCTGGGGGTGGGGTGAGGCCTTTTCCAGGCCTTATGAAGTACCTGACATGATTTTCCTCCCAAGTATTCGAGGTAGATATACTCAAGTCTGGGAGACCTAATGGGTCATAGCAGGAGATGGGGCAGGAAGCCTCCTGTCCCAGGAAACGTGAAAACAATGTTCTGCCATCGAGAAGCTGAAGCAGCTGCCGGAGCACAGGAAAGTCACCGTTGGATGTTCCTAGTTGGGCTCCCAGTGGAGGACAGAGCTGGCTAGGGGAGCTTCCACGCTGCCGCTGGCTCCCTGAGCAACCTTTGGCCAGTCCCTTCCCCTCTCTGGCTGTGTCAGCCTCTGGGGAGCCAGGGTTGAGGTCCCTTTCACTTTGCAAATTTGCTTCTGTCCTATGGCACTTAAACAGTGTCGTCTTTTTCCTTTTTCTAGTTCCTGTCACTCGTTCTTACAATCTGCTTTCCTCAGCAGTTAATTCACAGGCAGTTCTTTGTCTCCAGACAGGTGACACTTTAACTCCACATACAGGAGACATAAGAAATGCTGACCAGGTCCCCAGAGTCTAAATAGTGCTGATAGTCTCAGATAATTCCTCCCTGGAGTGGTGTTCTGTTCCTCAGAGAAAGACGCCTTAAAGACATCGAGACCCAATCTGCTGTTAGGCATAGGAGGAGGCTGAGACCCCGCCAGGGGAGGGCACGTGTCCAGGGTGACCATAAAGGCTGACCAGCTCCCAGGTCCCGACACCCTGTCCAGTGCTCTTTCAGGACAGGACCTGATAGTATTAAGTCAGGCAGATGGTGGTTGCCATGGTTACCAGAGTGCGGCCAGATGGCAGATGGAAACACCATACCCCTAATTCATTGAAAATTACCAAATGACAAGTAAATGTGACAGCCCCTCCACTCTGATCTGTGTGCTCTGGGGCCCACCCTAGGCACAGGCCCAGGGAATAAAGTTGTTCATGGGACCAAACGGAAGCAATCAGAAGCTGCTTTTCATGATCTCATTAGTGACATGTCAGGCCTCCCTGGAGTTCAGCCCCCTTCCCTACTGGCATCTGTGTCACTCCCGCAGACCTGTTCTGGTGTGCTTGTGTGGCCCCCTGCCCTTGTGTCTGGGTAAAGCATGAGGATGTGGACAGGGGATGTTTCCTAACTGGGGCGGCACCTCATTCTGTGCACCTCTTTCTGGCCCTAGAGCCATCTTTTATTCAGAAGACACAGCGGGAGCATTTTTTAATAATGCCCCTGGGGACCCTGGTTGAAGGAAAACAGACTGAGTCAGAGCAGGGCTGTTCTGCTTCGGTATTGGTGACAAAATCACCCTCCCCGGATCCCTCCTGACTCCTTCAGTGCCGCCACCTTGACTTTAATGGAATAAGTATTTATTGCTCACAGTATGGGGATATGTTCTCACACGTGCCTCTGAGGGCCTTGGGGAAGCAGTGTTCAGGCTTAAATCCTGCCCCTTCTCCTGTGCTCTGAAATGCCCCAAATTGCCTGACAATGAGAGTGGTCCTTTGATCAGCGCATGTGTGGAAGACCAGCATGCGAATAATTCTTTACTGCTGGAAATCGCTCATGGCCCCATCTTCTTTCTTACTTGATGTTTACAACTACCCTGGGGAGGCCTCACTCCCATTTAATAGAAGGAAAACTGAGACAAGAGGAAGGGAATTCCCTGGAGCCACCTGGTGAGGCCCAGCTGTGATCGGGCTCCAGCCTGGGTTTGCCTGCTGTTTTCAGATCAGAGCCATGCGTGGCTAGCCTGCTGGCACCCTGGGTGGGAGGGTACTGTTCATGCATTGGCCTTGAATCTCCAGGGCTTCTCAATTTGGATCTGTCTTCCAGCTTCCCCCCATCCCTCTAGTTAGCACTGGTGATGGCTCCTGAAAGGAACAGGAATAGCCCCACAGAAGGGGAAACATCTGAGAGGAGCCTCGAGGGATGGGGAGAAAACCCCTAGGCGGAGAAGAGGGCTGGTACAGCGTGAACCGAGGCACGGAGGTGGGAGGCCCTTTGGCGGGTGTGGACTGTTGGGAAAGGAGATGATGCCCCCCGAGTGGTTTGGCAAAGATCATTGCAAGGCTCGGTGCCAGGCTGAAGGATGAAGCTTCATCCCATACTAGATTATTGGTTCAGTTTCTCACGTGCAAGGCCTTAGTAGTAGTATTATGATTATTGCTATCATTACCTTAAAAGGCTGGATTGTTCAGCGTGTGCACCCCGGCCATTTGTTAACGTTGGCGGAGGGTGCAAGTCGATGTCGTGTTTTGAATGATGATTAGCTAGGATCGGGGTCCCGGACCGCTACCCACCGGGGCATTGAGCCCCAGCAGCTTCAATGAGCGCTTGAAATCGTGAATCTTAGAAAATTCACCTTGGTTGAAATTCCAGCTCCGCTTAGAAACCTCGGTGTGTGCTAGGCGCGTGTTACCAGGTAACCAGAAGAGGCAGCGAATGCCACTTTGTGAGAGGGACAAAGAAGGGGGCCTCGTGCTCAAAAGCCTTTCATTCGAGGGAGGGGATCTGAGGCGGAGGCTGCAGGGAGCGGGATTAAGCCGTTCTCGTTCCACCTTGTAACTGGCTGTTAGCATAAATTATCAGGGCTGCTCGGCACATCGGTTATTAAACTCTTTGGCTGTGGGCTTTCTAATGCAAGCAGACAGGGTCCTGAGGGATGACTTTTGATATTCTTTCTTTCCCCAGCGCCATCAACTTTAAAGAAATCTCAGAGGCATGTGGGCAGATTTTTCCTTCCAGCCATCAAGGGCTGCTGTAATTGATGGGGTAGGGAAAGATCGCCACACACTGTAGTAATAACATCGATCCCTTTCATTTGTACGGGTCCACGCAGTCAATAACGCAGTCACGTCCATCATCTCCCTTCCCCCCGAGGATACGGGGCAGTGGTCATTTGCAGATAAAGAGGAAATGATTGGCAGCTTGCCCAGGTCACATGGTCGGACCCCAGGCATTTGAGTCTCCCTCTGGTACACTTTTGCCCACCCGACAGCACTGCCTCCTGTGATCGTGTACATGGGGTGACCTATTCTGTGTTAGCTGCTGGTTAGACTTGGATGAGTGGATTTGTGCCATCCCAGCATTTCGGGGGCTATTGTTGGCACGAGCAGAAGGAAACAAATATTCACAGGATGAGAGATGAAGCTGGCACTTTTGACCAGGAGCTGTCCCCTCTCCCAAAAGCCACATTATTCTTGTCCAAAACAGGTACAAAGCTTCCTCCAGCAGCGTGGTGGCTCTGGCATCAGTCAGGTTGTGTGCCTGGCTCCCGAGTGAGCGTGGGGAGAGGATGGCCTCCTGTGTCCATTTTGAAGAAGAAGACACTGAGGCCAAGTCACAGCACTGGGATGTGGCAGAGAAAGGATTCGAAACTGGGTTGTTCTGCCCCAGCCTGCCACAGTCCCTCCTGCATGTGGCAGTCATGACATTGAGCACTCCAGTGCCACACTCAAATGACTCCGTAGGGACAGTAGGAACTGGGAATGTCTTGCTAGCATAGGGACACATTGCCCATGTCATGGGGTACCTTCATAAGAGCTGTTCCCTGGGGATGGTGTTTGGGGTGGTTCCATTGTTGTGCAGAAAAAAGCTCACGTAGCAGCCCTAAGACCGTATCCTCAGAAAGGCCTGCTGGAAAGGTTGACCCTTGGCTGGTGTCTGGGAACTTGGATTTCTGGAGGGTTCCCACCATTGCCAGAACTGGTAAGAGTGGCTCACCACACCTGAGCTATACAAACGATGTGGTTTATGCTGAACACCTGCTTTCCCCTGTGAGTGTGGGATTTGGGTACACAGTAGGCAGGAGGTGCCTTCGTGACCAGCCCCCAGTAGAAACCCTAGACACTGAGTGTCTCGTGAGTGTCCCTGGTGGGCGCGTTCCACACAGTTGTGACTGTTCGTTGCTGCGCCCCGTGTGACTCCACTGGAAGGGGCTCCGGGAAGCTTGTGCCTGGCTCACCCCACCCTGCCTGATCCCTGTGCTGATTTTGCTCTGTGTCCTTCCGCTGTAATAAAGCACAGCCCGAGAACGACCATATGCTGAGTCCTGTGAGTCCTCCTAGTAAATCTCCCAAGCCGGGGATTGTCTCGGGGACCCCAGCACAATCCCGACAGAACATAATCTCTTATTCTGGGATAGAATCCTTATAGATAACACATGTTTCACTTTGAAAAACGTTGGGGAAGTTAATGGAGTCAGGGTGCCTGGGTTGGAGTCCTCCCTTCTCCAGGCACTTCACCCTCTGAGCCTTGGTTTCCTCATCTGTAAAAGGACAATGAAAGCACCCACCTCACAGGGCTGGCGTGAGGATTAAAGGGTTCATGTGCGTGGAAGGGGCCCCTGGGGAAAAGGCAGGACGGTCTTAGCACAGTGGATGAGAAGAGCTTGGGTTCTGGGCCAGGTGGCAGGACCTATAGGCTCACCCCACCATTTAAGGCTGGTGGCCCTGAGCAGCGCCCCCACCTGGCAGCTGGTGAGATTGCTGGGAAGACAAAGGGGTGATACCTGTTGGAGGAACAGCAAGCACTGCGTTAGCTCATGGCATTACCATTACTGCTATTATTATCAGTAGATTATTGATCATAAAGAGCTGTTGTGGATAGAAATATTTTAACTTTAAAATCAGATATTTTAAAATTTAAAAAAGCTATTAGGACAAGAGCAGCATGAGGAAACTTCTTGGGGTGACCAAGCTGTTCTATATGTTGGTTACCACGGTAGTTGCATGACTGTATGCATTTGTCGAAACCTAGAACTTCACATCAGACAGAATGAATGGGTTTTGGGTAAATTTTAAAATAAATAAATAAAGTGTTAAATGTCCCTTTAACGTGCCGTAATGTGCTTTGGCGTCCCTTTAAAAGCAGGAGGCTCCCGTAGAAAAACAGTGCTATTTTCTGCCAGGAAATCAGTGGCAAAGACAGTATTTCCAAGGCAGACTTTCTAAATTGTAGTTACTGAAAGGGAGAGAGAGGGAAGCGCGAGGAGAGAGAAAGATGAATTGTGATTTACTGGTTTATTCATTTAGGCCTGAAAGGGACTGATGAAATCGCATTTAAAATTTATGACTTTACATGAACGAAAGTAAAACACGTTGATTGAGTGTCCCTTTGGAATCCATCTCGGGCTTTGGACGAAGAGCGCTTCCGACTGCACCGCCGGGAGCCACTTGAGCGCCTGTGTTGCTGAGGAGGCGCTGGCGCTGGCGGGGCAACGTGAATACATTAGACCCTCTTTGTCATCGCAGATGGGGCTCCTGCTGGAGAGCAGGGTGTCGCGGTTCTTTGTGGCTGTCAGACAATGTGGGAACTCTGGGACCTTGGTTCATGGGGCCTTTGGCACACGCAGGCATGGGGTCGGGCAATCAGAGGGACACATTGCAGGTGCGGGCGGATCGGGCAGCGGGCGCAGAGAGCAGTCTGGACTGGGGAGGGCGGTCTCTGTATTCAGCTCACTGGAGGCTCCAGAGGGCAGCCTTGGGATCAGCAGGCAGGAGTTACAGAGAAGCGGGTTTAGCTCTGGGTGAGGACGAGCTTCCTTACCAGCAGAGCCCTCTCACATGGAATGGCCTGGCTCTGTAGGTAGTGAGCTCTCAGTCCCTGAAGGCGTGCAAGTGGAGGCCGGATGACTGTGTCACAGACCATCAGGCACAGGATCTTGGGGAGTTGGGGTGATAGAGGGCCCCTCCAGTTTGAGACTCTGTGGCTCTAAGACAATTTTCCAGAGACTTTTTGGCACCGGCGTAACAGGATCTGCTTCCCAATCTGCCTGGAGGGGCCAGACCAGTCTGCTTCCTGCACCCTTCCTCTCCTGTGCTGTGGGTGTGGCTAGAACCTGCCCTTCACCCCTCTCCTTCTGCCTTCTGTCTCCCCCTTCTGCTCCCCTGTTTCATTGCAGCCTCACCCAGGTGGGCGAGGGCCCTGTCCCTCTCAGGGCGGGCCTGCAGAGAGCAAGGCTGTCCTTGAGTCCCCCAGCAAAGCCCTGGGAGTCGTAGACCCTGCAATTCGATGGCCTGGGAATGAAGGTCTTTGCTCTTTGATTAGTTGTGTTTCTTCGTCCAATCTTGTGTTTGAAGGTGGGGGACCTGCTCCTGGCCTTCACTTGCATATCACGTTAGCTTAAGCCACCACACCCACCCTGACTTCATGGTTAGATCAGCTGGACAGCCCTGGGAAGCAGAGGAGGAGACCTGAGCGTGAGCGTCCCCTGGCCAGGCCTCCACCCTGTGCTTGCTCACGGTGCTGTGGAGCTGGACGCCAGTGCAGGGGATAGAACCGCTTAGACTGCAAGGCAGGCTGGGGTTCAACAGGTCAGAGAGGTACAGACCCCTGGTCCTGGGTGAGGACGCTACTGCTAGGCCCTGCAGGATGGGCGAGACGTCCAGCTGTGGAGGTGGGGGCGGGGGGCGTGCAGAGGGGAGGCAGGGCGTGGAGGGCTGCTGGATGGGGCCCAAAGGCTGAGGTGGCCGGACATGATTCTTACAGCCCAGTGTGAGCAGAGCAGATGCCAGGCATGGGGGAAGGCAGAGTGTGGAGCATGAGCTAAGAATTTCTACTCCGGGTCCTGTCCAGAGAGCCACACCCTGCCCTCCTCTCTCTGACGTCTGACAGCCTGACCCACATTCCCCCGATTCCTTCTTTCGCCTCAGCTGGGCTTCTTCAGTCCCTTCGCCGGTTTCCAGGTCTGCAGTTGCGCCCTTGCCAGTGGGGAGGTGTGTAGGGTTGGGGGGGCCTTGGGGGGTGTGTGCTCTACGCATGCAAATAGGCACGTTGAATGCACCGTGGGGGCCCTCAGCTCCAGGGTGCTGCAGCTGTTCTGCCTGGCATCCGCCTTCCCACCGCCCTCCGTGTGGAAGGAGAAAAGCCCATCTGTTAGAAGACTCTGCTGTTGGTGACATGATGCCAGGCCCCCTTGGAGCTGCCACCATGTCCTTCAGGAGAGCCGAAAGCAGATGGCAGCCGGGCCTGGAAGGGGCCCAGAGGGAGTGTGCTGAGACCCGGCTCTGCCACAGACATGCCAGGGGACTTTGGGAAGTCATCTTTCCTCTCTGCATTTCTGTTTCCCTGTTGATAAAACAAAGGCGATGCGTCAGGGAACCGTGGGCATCTTTCAGGTCTGAGGAAAACTCCTGTGATTCCTTCCTGAGGGTCTGGAGAGCATCTGCCCTGCGCCCCTCATGTCAGGATGCCCCCGCAGGCTCTCAGCAGGCAGAATTTCAGAGGTGGGGTGCTTGGAAGCTGGCAGGGTAAAGACTGTCCCTTTGTCTCCTCCAGCTCCTGTGGTCATCATTCCTCCCCAGAGCGTCCACAACGTCACCGGGGCACAAGTGTGCCTATCCTGTGAGGTGAGGGCTGTGCCCACACCGGTCATCACGTGGAAGAAGGTATTTCTACCCAAGAACTCATGCGAGATTGTGCACATGAGAGAGAGAGACAGGGAGAAACAGAAAGACGGATGTGGGTGCTAAAGGCTTTTTTCTTTCAAGTGTGTCTGTGTTTGTGTCTTTATAGGAGGGCCAGAGGATTAAGACAAGATACCTTATGTACCACTCCTCTGCCCAAACACTTCCACCCCGGAGCTCTCCCTAGAAAATGGGGGCTGCAGTCCTCACCTTGCCATTTCCTCCTGCGGCCACCAAAGCTCCGTTGTTACCCAGCCTGCATCCGATGCAGTGACCGTAGAGCCTTCTTCCCCGTGGAGCCGTGTTTTAGACAGACCTGGATGGTGGCGGGACACCCAGTCCTATTCCAAAACCAAATCTTCCAGAAGACCAGTTTTTGAGAGCTGGCAAAGGTCACACATCTGTTGTCCCTTTATCTCAAGAGACCGGAGATGAGTGGTGAAGTTCTGAACTGCTTCTGCGAGAGAGCGGTGATGCATCTCACTGTCCAGCAGGGGGTGCTGTCCATACGCACAAATAGGCTTAAAAGTGACTGACGTTTGAATAAAAATTGAGAGATGCTAGGGTTTCAGCCTTTGAGTCAGTGGCAGGAGGAGGGTGAGGAGGCCTGTGGGGTCATCCTTACCTAGAAATACTTTTTCTAAACCTCTCTTGGTTTATCTGTTCTCTAAAGGTCACACAGTCCCCTGGGGGCACTCAGGTGCTGGAGGAGTTGCCTGGGGACCATGTCAACATAGCTGTCCAGGTGCGAGGGGGCCCTTCCGACCACGAGGCCACCGCCTGGATTTTGGTGAGTGTTCAGGATTATTGGATATTATTGACAGGCCTCGAAAACCACCCTTTTGTATTTCTGTAACACATGGCATGTTTCAAAGCTGTCCTTATCCACTTCCCACTGGATCCTTCAGCGACTAGGAGGCAGGCAGGACAGCTTGCATGTCTCCTGAGAGCATGAGTGATCTGCTACAGTGGGCAGAGTAACAGCCCCCAGAGATGTCCACCTCCTAACCCCCAGAACCTGTGGTAGCTTACGTGCCATGGCAAGGAGGGGGTTAAGGTGGCTAAACAGCTGACTGTAAGGTAAGAGGAGCAGCCTGGATCATGCAGGTGGCCCAGTTTAAAGGTGGGTCCTTAAATGTGGAAGAAGAAGGCGGAAGAGTCAGAGACAGAGGGATGCAACGTGAGGAGGACTCGCCCCGCCATCGCTGGCTTTGAAGATGGAGGAAGGGGACACGGAGGAAGTGCCAGCATCCTCTGGAATGGGGAAAAGGCAAGACGACAGAAGTCCCCGAGAGCCTGCGGGAAGAACGCAGTCCTGCCCACACCTGCCCACACCTTCATCTTAGCCTGCTGGACCCACCTGGGCTTCCGACCCCCAGCACTGCGGATGACAGATGTGCTAGTTTTCAGCCGCTAAGCTTGTGCGGTTTGTTAAAGCAGCAGTGGAAAACTAGTGCACCTGTCTGGGATCCCGTGGCTGATAACGGGAAGATGGCATGTTCAGGTCCCCCTCCAGGGTTCTTTGATGCTACTCGCAGCATTTCGGCTGAGATCGGGGGATGCCACATGTTTGAAAGAGTGATGGATGAGGAGATAGGTCCACGTTGGGCTAGTCCCTGTACCTCTCTGAGCCTCAGTTTCCACCAGCGTAAAAAGAGGGCTTTGAATTGAGTAACTCTGACGGCCCTGTGGCCCTACAGTCCATGGCTGCGCTGGGAGTCTCCTGTGAAGTGAAGGTAGTCATGCTCACCCTTCACCCACGGTCGGCAGGAGTTCAAGATGAGGTGGCGCACGGCCGCCCCATGGTCCGTAGGGGATGCGATTGAGAGAGGCAGTTACCACACGACAGAGCGAAAGAGGCGTGAGCTGTGTGTGGATGTGGTTCTGCATGTCCTCCGGATGCTGTCTGAGAGTGTCTTCCTCATTCCACCCACGGTCGCAGGAGGGTGGCGGCTCTTCTCCCCCCAGCTGAGAGGCTGGGAATGCCATCGGGTCTGTGGCTTTTTCAAATCAAGCACATCCCCCATTTTCTTACAAGAAAAGACAGAGAGGGGAAAAGGGTTATCTCTGGTGGTTTGTAAAGGCTGCCCCATAGGGAACACTTCGTGGGTCATTCTTTGATCAGTAGACTTTTGTTCTTCTTTGAATTCGAGGTATTTTCCTTATGATCTATACCTGTCACCTTCAATAAAAGGACCAGGTGGCTCACAGTAAAAGGCAGGAGTGCAGAGGGATTATTGAAACGGAGCCGCGATAGGGAGAGTGCCCTTCATGAGGGTCCCTGAGAAGGAAGTTTAGCTGTGGGCTCCTTGGCAGCCACCGCGAGAAGAGAAATAGGGCGAGGTGTGTCTTACTCTGAAAAGGAAGAAGCGTTCAGACTGATCATTAGAACTAAGCAAGGAGGTCATTTTACTGTGCCATACATAACTGTAGACACCTGCCTGTTGTGTTTCTAGATCAACCCCCTGAGAAAGGAAGACGAGGGCGTGTACCAGTGCCACGCGGCCAACGTGGTTGGGGAAGCCCAGTCCCAGGGCACGGTGACAGTCCTCGCGCTGAGTAAACCCAAGAGCCCCCGCTTCCCGGCTCCAGATGACCGCATGTGATGGAGAGGTGTACGTGTTCTAAGTCATGAGTATCCCTTCACCCACGTCACGAGAGATTTGAGATGGCTTATGAGATGTGTCATAAAATAGGAGAAAAATACAAAGTGGAGGAAACCAGAGAGAAGGCAGCAGCAGGAGCGTGTTAAGATGCGCGGGTAGAGCCTCTGGTGTGTTCTGCACACGCTTCACCCTGAGCTTCCCAGCCTGCAGCGTCTGGCTGCGAACGCGATGGGCGTCTGTGACATGAAAGCACAGCTGTGTTTTTCTGTTTCCGAGGCTGCAGGAATATTTCCTCTGGGTCCTCCCGGAGACCGCACTGAGAGAGGTAGCAGACGGTGTCATTGTGACGACATCCGTGTGAGACACATTCCTGCTTTGTGTGTTCCGGGGCTCTTCCTCGAGTTGCAGCTCTTCTGTCCCCGGGCCTGGCCTCCCTGTCCTCAACACCGTGTGCTGCTTAGCAGCGCGTCTCCTGCGGGGCGGGGGCGGGGCAGAGTGGTCTGTGCATCTCCTCTGGCCAGGGGCTCTTCTCCTCACTGTCACACACAGGTGACAGCTGTGGTTGCATCTGTCCCTGCCCACAGGTGGACTATGAACCTGGGAAATGAAGCACGTTGTCAGCCAGCTTTGGCCGCATAACACCCCCAAAGCCTTGCTGGTTCACAGCCGCAGACGTTTGTCTCTTGTTCACGTTCGTGTCTCACACAGCTGTGGCTCGGCTGTGGCTCCACCCCACGTGTCCTTCCATTTGGCACCCGGCTGAAGGAGCAGCCGCAATGTGGGACACGTCTGTTCTGAGGCAGAAGGGACGAGTAAGAGGCCGAGCCGCCCACACCGTCCATTTAAGGCTTCGGCTAAAGTGTGGCGTGTGCCGTGCCTGCTCGCAGTCCATGGCCAGAGCAGTCACGCAGCCACACCGGGCGCGGTTGGAGTTGCGGGGCGTGTGCTCCTCACACCAGAGGCGCAGGGCAGGGATGCGTGATCTTCTTACAGTCCGGAACAGGCACCGTCACCAAGGCCCACCCACACGCACTTAATAGAGCAGGAAAAATTAGAAACAGATCTGATAACATTTCCTAAAAGCAGAAGGATTTTGCTGTAGTTTTAATCGTATTATTCTTTTAGCCACTACTACTGCATGTCTTCCGTGTGCAAGGCCTCACATCAGGTCTGTGGGGATGCGCTGAAAAATGAAGCGTGAACGTTCTTATAGTACATACGAGGAATGCACTGCTCAAGGAATGGGAGGAGGCAGGGGAAGCAGCTCAGAACTGGGGAACACAAAGGGAGAATCGCAAGGAAGCGCAGTGGGGTTGAAGGATGAGTGTATGTGAGTAGTTTGAGGCCCTGGACGTGGGGAGA
This sequence comes from Avahi laniger, assembly GCA_963575035.1. Classification (NCBI taxonomy): domain Eukaryota; kingdom Metazoa; phylum Chordata; class Mammalia; order Primates; family Indriidae; genus Avahi; species Avahi laniger. The sequence continues at coordinate 27,100 of CAUYSK010025957.1, forward strand.
AAAATACGAAAATGTAAAACTGTGAAGTAGAATGTCAACAAAGAGTTAGGAGATCAGATCTTAAAGTTGCCTTCTCGATACTTGACTTTTTTGTTTTACATAGATAGCTAATATGTTTGTTTCATGTTTAAAATATATATCTATAATATTTATATACACACATAATGACGGAAATTATTCTGGAGTGTGAATAAAGTCTATTATAGATGATGTTTCAAAAGGAAGCCAACAGCTGGGGCACCGTGGCTCACACCTGTAATCCCAGCACTTTGGGAGGCTGAAGTGGGACTGCTTGAGGCCAGGAATTCGAGCCCAGCCTGGGCAACATAGTGAGACTCCCATCTCTACAAAAATGAAAACGTCATCCAGGTGTGGTGGTACACGCCTGTAGTCCTGGGTACTTGGGAACTGAGGTGGGAGGATCACTTGAGGCCAGGAGTTCAAGATTACAGTGAGCTATGATCCTGCCACTATACTCTAGCCTGAGCAGCAGAGCAAGACCCTGTTTCTAAAAAAAAAGGAAAAAACAAAACAAAAGGAAGTCAAGAAGAATCATGGAATTTTGAGAGCATCACTGCTGCCCAGGTCTAGAGTTCCCTGTGTAACATGTAGTATTGCCAGCTCTTGCTTGCATACCTCTGGTGATGTGGAGCTCACTACCACCAGCTAGACAATCATGTTTGGGTTTTTCAGTGGTTGAAAAGTTCTTCCTCTTATTAAGCTGGAGTCTGAAACATTTACTCATTGCACTCCCCACTGGCGCATTCCTTGCGAGGGAGAGGTTTGAAGTTATGGACTATTCCCCCCGCCTTCCATGTAGCACACAGTTGATTGTAACACAGCAGGCTGCTTTTCTCTAATTCTTTCCCCTCCTTTTCTTCCCAGGATCTTAGAAACATTGATCACAGGATGATGGAAAAGTCAAGTTATGGATCTTTGTGCTTTGTGAAGAGTTGAAAAAACTGTGTTTGTAGATGACCACTTTTGTATGTTTTTAAAAATTAGATGCAAACTAGATTCGTATGCAGATGTAGTTTTTAGCAGGGCAAACAGGAAAACAGATGTGCATGTGGGTTTTTATACTTTTGAAATGTATTGCTCCATGAGAATTCCTTTTTTAATCACTCTCTCCCAGGGAGCTCACATAATGGTATGTTTGCAACTCTAAAGGGCTCAAAACAAGGCATGTGTCACCTGTGACTCTTTACCTCATTTGTCTGTGACCTCTTAGTGGGTGCTCTGTGACTTAGCGTGTGCTATAGAAGGAGGTGGGAGGGTCCTGGCTCTCCTCTACCTGTCCTTGACTTTGTGTGACCTGGGCAGGTACCTCCCCCTCTCTGGGCCCTGATCTCTTCACCTGGAAGTGTGGCATTTGGACTGGACATTACCAGTGTCCCCTCTAGCCCTGCCATCCTGGAGGAAGATGGCCCTATGAAAAAAATACAGGAAGTGTGGTCTTAGCATTCTTTTAGAAATGGTATTCCTTCAAAAACAAATTCCATCGCTCATGTAAGGGTGTGGACAGCTGGCTGTAGCTCTTCTATTCCTGCCTTTTTCCCATTTTAAAGAGATTTAGTCTTAGATGCTTTCCCAGATGCAGGAGCCCCTGGCTGGGCGTTTGGAGACCACAACGTCCACTTGGTAGCCCCACATTCTTTAACCAGAGGGGCTGTGGAGACCTGGCTTCTGGACACCAGTTGTAGAAAGGGGGCCGGTGTTCTCTGTGGGCTGTGGAATTGGAGTGTAGTAGAATACATTTTGCTTACAGACATTTTGGCCTCATCCAGGAATCAGGCTTTCTTTTTGTCTTTTTTAGTGAAAAAAAGAAAAGAGAATATTTACTGTCTGGTCTAATAAAAATTGATCTCCAGGTGATTACAATTTTTTACAGTCAGAATTGGGGTCCCTTATTGTGGACTAGCCTTTACATTCATGAAGCTCTTCCCCAGCCGTGGTCCTAACTCTGGGAGGGTGGCCAGGGCAGGTGTTAGTGTTCCTCCCTTTGCAGATGAAGAAACTAGGCTCTAGGTGGTAAAGCTTTAATACTTGCCCAAGGTCTGAAGGCCTCTGAGTCGGACCAGGACTCGGGGCGCCTGGCCCTGCTTGCCACCCCTTCTGCTCCATGGTGCTGCTTCTCGGGGCAATCCCGGAACCGTGTTAGAGAAGATGCTGCCAATCCCCAGATTTCAGGGACTTTTACCAAGGTTTATCCCAACTTCTAAAGCACACTCTCATGCCACTCACATTGAGCATTATTACATTTTGGAATCCTTATTAGAGTTGGATTTTCTGCCTTTAAGCCTGGCCATTCTGTACCTAAGATATTGGGTTGGAGTCACGGCAGAAGGAGGCTGTCCTGGGAATCTGGAAACAGGTGGTCCATCTGCATATCTCTCCCTGGCTTGCTGTGTGACCCTGAGCAAGTCCCCTTCACTTTCTGGGCCTCAGTGTCCTCATTTGAGTAAGAGGAAAATGAAACTACGTGAGTGGTTGGTAGACCCTAAAACATTGGAGCCTCTCTTTGAAAAGAGTTGAGATTGAACTTGATCGAACTGGAAGCTGCTCTTTTCTGTTGGGGGTTGGGGCTGCCGGGGGACCTGCTCACAGCCTCTCCCCACTCAGCACCCTCTGCCCCTGCTCTCTTCTCCCCCACTGTGATTTATTTCTGTGTTGGAGAGTCTACAGTTAATTCCCTGTGATGTGAATGGCTGGGCAATGATTTGGTCAGGCCCTTAGTGAAACTATGTCAGAAGGAATAAGGTGCTGTGGCTCTGGAGAAGGTAGTAGAACATCACGCATCTGCTAATGAGCACATCCTGCAGAGTAAATTGAATTGCCTCAAATCTGCCTAGACCCAGAGAGCAGGGTGCACGGAGCTCCGCGGTGGCAGTGCTGAGCAGCAGGAGTGTGTGGGGCTGGCTTTAGCATGCAAAAATAAATAAATAGTAAATGTCACACTGTCTGAAATTTTTACCAAAACCAAAAGGGTGGATTAACATGATCATGCCAACCTAATGGCTTTTGAAATGTGAGTACCCGAAGACCTCTTCGGTGGCTAAGAGAACGTGTGCTGTGGCTGCTGTCACCACGTGGAGACGTGATCATCCCTCCCTGCAAAGCCTGTGTTTTTCTACTCTGTTTTCATAGGTGTCGTGATGCCACGACCTCTGCACCCTGACAATAAATGTTTTTAAGGACAGTCTCTGTGGTCTCTTTGTCCTAGGAATGCTGCTGTAGGTGGGTCCAGGTCCCACTGATAATTCTTTACCATCCCTTATGCATGTTATCCCTTTTCTCTGTTCACCCACAGCAGGTACTTCAGTCCAGAACCCTTTACCTCTCATTCCTGGGCTGAGGTCACAGCCCCGCCTGGTCGCGTTGCCTGCGGTTTTTAACCAGCCCTGATCATCTCACACTACTGGCAGCCTGAGCCTTCTGACCCTCCCTGAACTCGTGTGTCCTACTGTACAAGCATTCTGGTGTTAAACCCACTCACCGAGATCTGCACTGTGTCGTCTCCCACACACAACGGGTAGCATCCTTCAAGCGAGACACTTGGCCGCATGGTGTGTGGGACCAGGTGCTGTACCCAGACTCGAGTGGAGAAATGGGTGGGACAGGTTTGCCGTCCTGCTGGGCAGCACAAGGTGTCTGCTTTGTGGTCAGACCCGGGCGAGATCAGGAAGGACTTCCCAGAAGAGGAGGTGTTTGAGCTGGCTGGAGTGGGCATGGAGGGCTCCAGGCTGAGGAAACAGCATGTGGAGAAATGCAGTGTAGTTAGTGAACAGGAACAGTGGCCAGTGGCTGCTGCGTGGAGTTGCAGTGGTGGGCAGGTGGCAGTTTTAGGCCACGGCCCTAGATGCCATCAGAGGAGGGTGACCTTGACGCTGTCAGCAGTGGACAGCCTGGATCTCAGTCTCCAGTTGTAGTCTGGATTATAGCTGGGCTTGAGGAAGATAATTCTAAAGCCAATGTTCAATCCTAAACGTATCCACTCCCCCCCTTACAAAAAGGCTAGTTTTTAGTCAAGGTGGATTTCTTTCCTTCAGGTTTTATAGTGAAATTAATTCCTATGTCTTTAAAAACGCTGCCCTGCCCTCTCCCCGAGGGCTGGATGGTGTGGGAGAAATGAATACGAAGGAGAAAATCGAGCAGCAACAGTCTCCCCTAATGAATTTCCTCATTCCCAGCCTTTGCCAGGGCCTCTTGAACGTTAAATCAGAGAGTGATTGTTCTGTGAGATTTTAATTAATTCAGGGAAACCCAAGTGCTCTGGTGTCTGCAGTTAATGAATTCAGAACGTGGGAGCCCATCACCTGGGACAGAATTGGATACCAGTTCCTGCCCGCGCTCCAGCCCAGTGGGGCTGACTTTCCCTCCTGGAGGGTGAGCTCACTGCGGAGTTCAGCCTCCAGCGCATCCAGGGGCTGGGGGGTGTTAGCACCAGGAGGCAGAGTTACCTGTGTCGCCTTTCACTGTGGCTGTCTCTTCCGCATGCCCAAACCTCCCCCATAATATTAGGGAGGGGTTGATTGTCGAGGGAAGAGTAAAAATTATCAGTACTAGGGAGTGGGGGGATGGCAGCTGCTCCTTCCTCCACGAGTAAGTCCACCCGTCACGCACGTCATGCACGTTGCAGAGCACCTACTGTGCACCGGGCGTCACTAGGTGTTGAGGGCTCGCCTGTTGCCCTGGCACTGAGAGCTGCTCACGGTGCCAGACATGGGCTGCTGAAGGTGCATGCAGTTGTCGCTTGGGTAGAATGGGCATTAGCTTTGGAGTTGGAAGACCTGGAACCGAGGTCAAGCCCTGCCACAGTCTGCCGGTCTGGGTCACTTCCCTCGACTCTCTGAGCCTGTGTTTCCTCATCAGTCTGGGGACATCGGCATCACTGCCCTGGCCTGCTGCTCTGAGGACCCCCTCAGGGAATGGTCTGCACTGTCCATTCTGCAGGGGATGCTGAGGGCTGTGTGCCAGTGGCAGGGGGCAGGGAGAGAAACTGGACATGCTTGGTATATGTGAGAGACACAGTCTAGTGGGACAAAAAAAATTAAACCCGTTTCAAACAACAAGAGCTGCCGCAGGACAAGACTAACGCAGGACGGGTGCTGTGAGCTCAAAGGGGCCAGAGATTGCTCAAACGAGGAGATCAGAGGAAGCATCCCGGAGGAGGTGGGCCTCAGGCAGGGCACCAGGAAGATGGGCTGACTTTGGAGCCGAAAAGGAAGGAGAAAGAACAACATGAGCAAGGCTGGGAGGGAGCACAAGACCCTTTTCTGTCCTTTCTTCCCCATCTGCCAGCTGACACGGGGGCCTCTGAGCCCTGCTCCGTAGACTCCTCAGGATGCTATAGATGGGCTCATGCGTTCTGTGGACTTCTTGAAAATGTACAAAATTGTGTGTGGATGTGTGTGTGTGTGTGCATTTTTTTCTCTGGTGAAAAAGTCTGTCGCTTTTCTTAGCTTGTCAAAGGAGTACGTAGCATAAAAACGGTTGAGAACCACGTAGACAGCGGAACCACAGATAGAAGGAAGCTGTGTTCCTGAATCTCCATGTGGAAGGGAAATGCCAGTTAACCAGATACCCTTGTTAGATTATTCCAGAAGCAAAAAATGAATCGTTGTTGTGTTGACCCGTCAGCCTTGGGGTTTGTTACGGCAGCTGACATCATGCTAATGCACGTGGGAAGGATACCTGGCCGGGAGCCATGAGGCCTGTACTCCGGGCTGTGCTCTGGCGCCACTGAGCTTGGGGCCTCAGACGGGCTGCTCTGTGCACTTCTCTGGCTAAGTGAGATGTCCAGAGGCTCTCAGGGGGCCTCATAACCGGACTTCTTGTTTTCCCTTGAAGGTCTTCCTAACTCCAGGATTAATGTGCATGTCACTGGGGCTGGGGAGATTAAGTGGCGCTATCAACCCAGGGCAGTCTGGCTTCCATCCCCAACGCTCCACACAAACTGCTCTTCTTCTCTGTGGACCCCTGCGGCTGCTGCCTAGTGACACTCCTCAGTGCTTTGGATCTCTTGGGAGTGGCTGTCGCCCCTTGGAGAGCCCCGCCTTCCTCAGCTCTGGCCTCCTCTCCCGGGTCTTCCTCCTGCTCTTCAGCTGCCCCTGTGGGCTTCTCATTCTCCTGTCACCCCTCGATGCTGGCATTCTCAAGGTCAGGTTGCTCTTGCCCTCCCTACAATCTGTTCTTAGCACAGCAGCCCCACTGATCCTTTTAAAATGTAAGTCAGAATATGTCCCTGCTCTGCTCAACACCTTCTGGTGGCTCCTTCATCAGTCAGAGCAAAGGCCCCAGAGCACCCACGCAGTGGCCTCCAAGCTCTAGCCGTCTGCCCCCGCCCAGGCCTGCTACGTCTCTGTCCTGCCTCCCACCTCCCACCTGGCTTGCCCCTCGCCGGCAACCCGGCCTCCGTGTTCCTGGGGCCCCCCAGCCAAGCTCCAGTCTCTTTCAGTCCCTTGTCATCTCTTCTGTGACACCACCTCTGAGCACCTTATTGAAGATTGGAACTTCTACCCCACTCACACTCCCGCCTCCCTTCCCGGCAGTGTTTTTCTCCGTAATCCCCTTAACCCTCGACAGACTCCATTGTGTGTATTTTGCTCATGGTCTGCTTACCGCATTAGAGAGGATGTTCAGGATTTTTCTTTTTTTCCCTGCTTTATCACCAGCCCATAGTAGTTCCCAGCCCATAGTCAACACTAAATAAAATGTGTTGAATAAATGAATAAATAAGTAACTTCCCTATCTTGTTCATAAACACACTCCTCCAGCAAGTGTCCCTTTTGCAGTGGCTGGCACCACCCACTTGGTCACCCCAGCCAGAAACACGATGTTACCCAAACTTTTGCTCTCCCCTTGTGCCAAGCTGCCCATCTGTCACCACCCACCAAAGCCTGCCTCCTGGCTCTCCAGGCTCTGCCCCCGACCCCACACCCTGGAGCAGGCCAGCGTCACTTTGGGCGCAGGCAGCAGTGTCCTGAGAGGCTCCAACCCCAGGTCTACCCTGCTGGCGGACCCCTGACTCCCCCATCAGTATTTATTGTCACAACAAATAGTTGTCCTTCATTAAAGAATTATGTGTACAGCTCATTCACTGAGGTTTCCAGGGGACCCTTACCCAATTCTGTCTATAAGAATAGACGGTCACAAAATTTTTCTAAGAGAAACATGTTAAGCCCTAAGTTAGAAACAGACCTAGCTGAGCATACAAATTAAAGATAAAAATGTATAAAGCGAGAACACTAAGTCTGTGTACTACTCTAATATACTTCTCTAAATACAGAGACGTGATCAGGAGTGAAGCAAGAATAGCCTTGAGGTCTAGGATAGTTCCAGCTGCATGTTATCTGCTGGGCAGACATTTTAATCAGCTTCTCCACCAAGGACCAAAACCGAGCTGCTGCTCTGCGAAAAAGCTCAAGGTGATGGCCGACAGCAAAGAAGAAACGTTGCTTTGCAAACGTCCTCTGACAATGCCTCCCTTTTTGGGAGCAGCTTCTATTCTGTGAACTAACATGGCCACAGATTCCTTCAAGGCAAAGCCCTGCAAAACTCCTGAAACCTTTCACATCTCTTAGCCTATTTTCCCAACAGTGGGAAACTAAAGAAAAGATTATTTTGATCCACTATGAACTTGATTCTCATAAATGCACAGTTATCAGTAACACCTTATAAAACAAATTTCCTGGAGAGACTTCACACAAGGTTTAATTAGGTCTAGGTCAACGCTATGCATCAGGGTAGATATCATTTAAATGGTGGTACATAAACAGTGTAAAAGATTTAACTGATATACCTTGACAATCCCTAACACACCTGGACACACACTGAGCAGCCTTGACACAGAAAGATTTTCAATATCTGGGTGACATAATTATCACCTCCAATTATTAATTCCAAAGTCTTAATAATATCCAGTACCAAACTCCCTCCATAGAGTTCAAATCTGAATGGGCATTGCACTCAAAATAACTAAAATTTGCTGCTTCAACTGCAAACAACATTCTGCCACTCTCAATGATACCACAATTCTTCCATTGTTTAACATTTGTCATCTACGTTTTCTAGTCCATCCCTACTTTTCCACCCCTAGAAATTCAGCCTGTCACTATTTACAATTAATTTTTCCTCTACAATGTCTCCTTCATCAATTCCTTCTGCCGGCATCCTTCTAGCTTCACTGTCAGACCTCGGGTCCTAGCATAACAGAGCTAAGTAACTCCTCTGCCTGTAGTCTCTCTTAGCATGAATCCATCTTTCTAACTGTTACTTTAATCTCCCTCAAATATCTTGCAATCTTTCATTTCTGAGCTCAATAAGGGGTACTCCCCCTGCTCTGCCTTTAGAATAGAGCCTAAACTCGTGAACCTAGCACTGAAGAGTTCCAAGATTTAACTCCACCAGTGAGATTTTCAGGTCTCTCTTCCACTGCAAGCCAACATGAATATTCCTCTTCAATTCACGTCACAGGAACCAAATGCACTATACGCTTCATTACCTCTGTATTTTCTGTTCCTACCACAACAATTTCATGCACCCAAAGAAAATTCATCCTCAACTCTGAATATAAATTGTACCAACTATTCTTATGAACCCAATATTATTTATCTATACTACTGCATTCTATTATTAGTTATCTATAGTGAAAGTTCTAAGTTATATTGCTATAATTAGCTTGCCTTGGGAAGATGGAAAATGAGGATTCTGAGAAATTGAAAGATATTTTGGTTTAAGATGCAATCTTCTGTCTAAAAGGACAAAAATAATCACTTGGACTCATCACCACAAACTTTCTTATTTTCTTACAGTGTTACTAGTTTTGCTTCATGAAGAAAAATAAAATAGTGATGCTTCCACCTTTAATGAGCTAATTTAGGTCTGAGCATGATTATAGTTGTAAGATCCCTAGGGAAGATGGGCTGGTGAGGTGCTGAACATTATTTCTGAGGAAAATGTCTTGAAAAAAAAAAACTATGAATTAATGTTCATCTTGTTTGCTTTCATGGTGCTATGAAATCTAATTTGTGTATATTTGGATTCCACATTTTTAATAAGCTCAGAACTCAGTAGAAACCAACAGCAGGCAAGCCATGGTCAAACGGGAGTGTGCTCAAAGACTGGGCCAACGGTGTAGCTGGACAATCTTTTGTTAAATAGATTAGGCAGGTGAATCATGGATCCAATCAGCCAACTCAGCAGAAGCCAGGAATACAGATGTGGTTATCCAGGGGAGCTCTGTGTAGTGCCTAAAAGACTGAATGCAAACACCAAGTTCAACACGGACTACCTGTATAACCTCGAGCAACTCATTTAACCTCTCTGTGCCTCAATTCTCCCCACCAGAAAAACTGGGAGTAACAGTGGTAACTAGCTTTATGGGGCTGGTACAAGGACTAAACATTTCATACTTATATTATAAAACACCGCTACAGACCATAGATAAGAGCTTATTCTCAAAAAATAGGATATGCCTTATAGCAGTCTGATCACAAGAACACAGAGGTTCCTAGTGTTATTATATTTTGCTGTACTGAAATGGTTGAAGCGACAAGGGAAGTAAAAATCAGAATGCTGTGGCTAACAAAATGGCGTGAGGGTCAAGGATTAGTGCACGGTGGTTTTGAAAAATAAATAGGAAGAGCAATTCCATAACTCTAAGGAAATCCTGGGGGATTGAGAGATACTATAAGAGGACTCAGCACTTTTTGGGGCAAGACGGACGCAGTGCACATCCAGTTCCTGTTTGGAGCATATATTGAAACCAGACTCAAATCCTTGGCTTCCCGTCTTGAATACATCATAAAGGAAAGAGAATAAATGTTCAAAATTTAAAGGGAATTGCCCACTCTCTTAGAAATTACTAATTGTCCAACAATTATGAAAAGAACCCAATGAATCAGACTTATTGAACAGGACATACAGAAAGAGCCAATGATGAATACTCTAAAACATTTAAAAATGTCCAAATGAAATACACACTGTTATCTTCTGGCAAGGCATGAGTAGTTGGTGTGTCTTTAAACTTATCCTAAGTCATCCTATCCTTTCAACCTAAGATACTATCCTTTGTAATAACCAATATATTAAGATCATTAAATATGCAATGCCTGATTTCAAATCAAAAGTGGAGTTAAGCAGTACAATTACTCAAAGTATGAGCCTAAACCACTGACACAGTTTTGCCATCTTAATGGTTGCTTATTTATGTCAGCAGCGAAAAAGCCTGGAGAGCCAGTGGTGATGAAATCGTGAAAGGCATTTTCCACAGCTTGGTCAGAATTGAATATTCTTCCTCAAAAGAACTGGTCTAAAGCCTGGAAGAAGTGGTAGTCAGTTGGTACAAGGTCTGGTGAACACAGTGGATGACAGAGAGTTTCCAAGTCCAGCCTCTGTAGTTTGAGCAGCGTTGTTTGTATGACATGTGGTCAAGCATTGTCTTGCAAGACAACTGACCTGTCTCTATTGACCAATCTCAGCTGCTTGATCACAAGCATCCTCATCATTTCCTCCAACTGGTTGCAGTAGATCCGCTGTAATTGATTGACCAAGTTTCATGAAGCTGTAGTAGATAATACCAGCGCTGGACCACCAAACAGACATCATAAGCTATTTTTGGTGAATATTTGGCTTTAGACTATGTTTCGGCACTTAATCTTTATTCAACCATTGTGCCAAACGCTTGCGACTGTCAAAAAGAATCCATTCTTCATCACACATAACGATATGGTACAGAAATGGTTCAC
>CAUYSK010025958.1:0-15559 GCA_963575035.1 Avahi laniger
ACGGGTATATGTGTACACAAAGAGTGCAATGTACACCACGCAATGGGATGGACATATTTGAAACCTGGACTGAGGGGGGGAGGGGGGGCAAGGGCAACACACGTAACCTAAACATCTGTACCCTCATATTATGCTGAAATAAAAAAAAAAAAGAATTATCTCATTGTTGCTTAAATTTGCAATTCCCTAATGAAATATATGGAGCATCTTTTTACATTCTTACATGTCAACTACATATCTTCTTTGGTGAGGTATCTGTTCAGATCCCATTTTTGAATTTGGCTGTTTGTTTCTTATCTCAGTGTATGCCTTATCTTCTCATTCTGTTGTTGGATATTTTATTTAAGGATTTTACTATTGAGTATGAATATGATCAACTTGAGTCAAAAAATTAAAATAGTCATTTATTTACTATTATTATGGCATTTAATCAAACACGCTAACTCTGTTAATTTACTCTGGTTTTAATTCTTTATTGATTATTTTAAAACACATCTCATACATTATAAATCTCTCATAAAACCATTTTCACATAAATTCTAGACTTTTGGATTTGAGTCATATTCTTTGAAACTAAAAGTAACATAAACTTAAGTCTCTGCACTAAAAAAAATTATAATTAGAGGACACATATAAAACAAGAAAAATGTGTAAGGGATTAAGAAACAACATGAGTGAAACAAATCAGAGGTAGAAGAAATAGCTAAGAGTGGTCATAAGACAGTGAAATGAAAAATGCCTTGCTTCTAAGTACAAAGTCTCATAAACTACTTATCTATAGCTAATTGTGTGTTAACAGGTTTTCTAACTGTTAAGAGAAGGCAGAAATCCAGACTTTGTTATTAACTTTTTAAATTTCAGTTTTTCAGAGAAACATTATGTGGACCAAACAAATCTGTGAACATGATCTATCCCTTTAGTCACATTTAACAGCTTCTGTTAAACAGACAATTACAAAATAATGTGATAGATATATGTATATATGTATACTATAATCAATGTATATAAAATGTATATACCAAACATTGGAAACTTATATTAAGAAAGTAATCTTTGAGACAAGACTGGGAGGATGTACAGGTCCAGTCCTTGGCATTGTAGAAGGAGGGAAAGGGAACAACATGCATTAAGGCATAGAGGCCTGAAAGAGCATGCTGTGTTTGGCGAACTATTTACAGTTCTGTGTTTCTGAAATCCAAAGCTAATAATGGGAAATAGGGAGTGATTAGACGTGTCTGGTGAAGTTGGCAAGGCCAGTTAATGAAGGTCCTTGCACACCATGCTTAAGAAAATACTTCTTTTTTTAAATTTCAGAATATTATAGGGGTACAAATGTTTTGGTTACATGAATGGCTTTTGTCATGCTTGAGTCAAAATTATAAGTATGTCCATTAACCAGATAGTGTACACTATACACATTAGGTATGATTTCACCCATCCACTCCTCCCCTCTCCCACCTGCATTATTTCCATTGAGTTTCACTTCCATTTGTGCACTCGTCTGCTGATCACTTAGTTCCAGTTTAATAGTGAGTACGTGTGGTGTTTGTTTTTTAATTCTTTAGATATTTCACTTAGGAGAATGGTTTGTACTTCCATCCAGATTATTGCAAAAAGTATTAATTCATTCTTTATGGCTGAGTAGTATTCCATGATATAAATATACCACATTCTATTAATCCACTCATGAATTGATGGGCACTTGGATTGATTCCACATCTTCGTGATTGTGAATTTTGCTGTAATAAACATTCTGGTGCAAGTGTCTTTTTGATAAAATGACTTTTTTTTTTTCCTTTGGGTAAATACCCAGTAGAGGGATTGCTGGATCAAATGGTAGTTCTACTTTTAGTTCTTTGAGGAATCTCCATTCTATTTTCCACAGAGATTGCACTAGTTTGCAGTCCCAGCAAACGTTTATAAATATTCCTATCTCTCTGCATCCACATCAGAATCTATTGTTTTGGGGCTTTTTGAAAAAAGCCATTGTCACTGGGGTTAGGTGATATCTCATTGCGGTTTTGATTTACATTTCCCTGCTGATTAGTAACATTGAGCATTTTTTCATATGTTTTTAGATTACTAGTCTATCTTGTTTTGAAAAGCTCCTTTTCATGTCTTTTTCCCACTTTTTAATGAGGCTGTTTGATTTTTTTTATTGCTGATTTGCTTGAGTTTTTTGTAGATTCTGATTATTAGCCCATTAATGGATGTATGTCATGTGTATGTTTTCTACCATTCTGTAGGTTGCCTATTTGTTCTATTGATTATTTCCTTGGCTATGTAGAAGCATTTTAATTTAATTAAGTTCAATTATTTTTTTTTTTTTTGTTTTTGCTGTGATTGCCTTTGGGATCTCTTCATAAATTCTTTGCCTAGAGTTGTTTCAACATTTCCTTCTAGAATTCTTATGGTTTCATGTCTTAGATTTAAGTTTGTGATCCATCTTGAATTAATTTTTGTGATGATGAGAAATATAAATCCTATTTCAACCTTCTACATATGGTTATCTAATTTTCCAAACACCACTTCTTGAACAGGGATTCTTTTCCCTAGTGTATATTGCTGTTTACTTTGTCAATGATTAGATGGCAATACGTGGATGGTTTTATATCTGGGTTCTCTGTTCTGTTCCATTGGTCTATGTCTCTATTTTTGTGCCAATACCATGCTGTTTTGGTTATTATAGCCTTATAACATAGCTTAAAGTCTGGTACAGTGATGCCTTCAGATTATTTCCTTTTTCATAAGATTGCTTTGGCTACTCAGGCTCATTTCTGATTCCAAACAAAGCATATAATTATTTTTTCTATATTTGTGAAAATGACATTGGCATTTTTATGGGGAATGCATTGAATCTGTAAATCACTTAGGGGTGTTTGGACATTTTAACAATGTCGATTATGCTGATCCTTGAGCATATGTTTTTCCATTTGTTTATATCATCTGTAGTTTCCTTCCTCAGCAATTCATAGTTCTCTTTGTAGAGAACTTTTACCTCCTTGGTTAAATATATTCCTAAGTACTTTATTTTATTTGTATCTATAGCGAAATGTATTGAGTTTTTGATTTTGTTCTCAGCTTGATCATTGGTGTATAGGAATACTACCGATTTATGTATGCTGATGTTTGTAACCTGAGACTTTGCTGAATTTATTTATCAATTTCAGGAGTCTCTTGGCAGAATCTTTGGTGTTTTCCAGATTTAAGATCATATCATTAGCAAACAGGTAGAATTTGATCTCCTCTTTCCCCATTTGGTTACACTTGATTTTCTTCTCTTGCCTGATTGCTCTAGCTAGGACTTCTGGCACTATGTTGAATAGAAGTGGTGACAGTGGACAATCTTGTCTTCTTCCAATTTTGAGAGGGAGTGATTTCAACTTTTTGCCATTTAGTATTATGTTGGCTATAGGTTTGTCATATATGGCTTCTAAAATTTTGAGGTATGTTTCATCTATGGCTATTTTGTTAAGAGTTTTTTATCATGAAATGGTGCTGAATTTTGTCACATGTGTTTCTACATCTATAGAGATGATCATGTTAACTTTATTTTTTGCTTCTGTTTCTGTCATGAATCACATTTATATATGTTAAATGTGATATATATTCTTGCATGACTGGGATGAAATATATATTCTTGCATGACTGGGATGAAGCTCACTTGGTTGTGGTGGATTATTTTCTTGATGTGCTGCTGAATTCGGTTTGTTAGAATTTTATTAAGGATTTTTGCATGTATATTCATGAGGAATATTGGTCTGTAGTATTCTTTTTGTTGTTGTTATGTCTTTTTCTGGCTTTGGTATCAAGGTGATACTGGCTTTGTAGAATGAATTGGGGAGGATTCCTTCCTTCTACATGTCATGAAATAATTTCTACAATGTGGTTACAAATTTTTCTTTGTAGGTCTGATAAAATTCAGCTGTAAAATCATCTGGTCCATGACTTTTTTTTTGTTGGAGGATTTTTATTACTCCTTCAATTTCATTACTCTAAACTGGTCTGTTCAGGAGTTCTGTTTCTTTCTGATTGATCCTTGAAAGGTTGTGTGTTTCCAGTAATTTGTTCATTTCCTCAATGTTTTCAAGTTTATATTTTTAGAGATTTTTATAATAATTACGTATGATATTTTGTATTTGTATTTGTATCAGTTGTAATATCCTCTTTTTCATTTATGATCTTATTTGGGTCCTTTTTTTTTATTTCTGGTTAATCTAGCAAGAGCTTTATTAATTTTGTTTATCTTTTCAAAGAATCAACGTTTCATTTCATCAATCTTCTGTATTTTTTTGTTTGTTTGTTTTCTATTTCATTTAGTTCTGCTCTGACCTTAGTTATTTCTTTTCTTCTTCTGGCTTTGCATTTGGTTTTCTCTTCCTTTTCTAGTTCCTTGAGATGATTCATTAGATGTTTTATTTGTGATCTTTCTGTCATTTGAATGTAGGATTTAAGGCTATGAATTTCCCCCTTACAATTGTTTTTGCTGAATCACATGGATTTTGATAACTTGTGCCCTTTTGTCATTTAACTAGAGGAATCTTTTGATTTCCACCTTGATTGCATCCTTGACCCAATAATAATTCATCAGTAGGTTGTTTATTTTCCATGACTTTGTGTAGAATTGAATGTTTCCGTTGGAGTAAATTTCTAGTTTTATTTCATTGTGGTCTGA
This sequence comes from Avahi laniger, assembly GCA_963575035.1. Classification (NCBI taxonomy): domain Eukaryota; kingdom Metazoa; phylum Chordata; class Mammalia; order Primates; family Indriidae; genus Avahi; species Avahi laniger. The sequence continues at coordinate 4,676 of CAUYSK010025958.1, forward strand.
CATGATATAATTTCTATTTTTTTGAATTTGTTGAGACATATTTTGTGGTCTATGATGTGATCTATCTTAGAGAATGTTCCATGTGATGATGAGAAGAATGCATATTTGATGATATTTGAGAAGAATGTTCTGCAAATGTCTGTTAGAGCCATTTACTCTAGAGTCCCACTTAAATCCAGTGTTTATTTATTTATTTGCTACTTGGAGGATCTGTCCAGTTCTGTCAGTGGGGTGTTGAAGTCGCTGGTAATTATGATGCTGCTGTTTATCTCTTTGTTTAGATCTAGTATGATTTGCTTTATGAATTTGGGTACACCGGTATTAGGTGCATAAATGTTTAAGATTGTTATATCCTCTTGATAAAAGAGCACACACTTTAAGCAATGAGATGACATTAAAGCATTTTAAACAGGGTAATGCTTAATCTGACTTGTGTTCTGTAAATACTGATTGCTATATTGAAGACTGGCTGGAATGGTGGACAACTGGAACAATTTTCTCAAAGGGAGAAAGGAATCGGAACCTGAGTTGTGGTAGTAGGATTAGTTTGGGAGAGTGAGGAAGGAGAAGGTGCTTATGTACTCAGTATAAAAAAATCTCTTGGTATAGAAGGATTTAGGTTTGTCTCTATAGATTAATATCAAAACTATATTTTATAATTTTTCTTGTGAGATAATTAAATGAGTTCTCTGAGGTTTAAATTAAAAGCTTGTTAAAAGAAAAATAAAAAATATAGTGTTTTTAATGTCATATTCTGAAAGTAGTTACAGACAGGCTAATTCTCTTAAGGAATGACCCTCTAATATTACTTGAAAATAACTCCCTTTTTTAAAGAGTAGAAAGGAGAGAACAAAGTTAATATGCACCATGCTTAAAAATTACCATATATCTTTCTATCTATCTGTATATATAAATCTGTATATATAAATCTCCTGGTTAGGAGATTTATTTCTATGTTGGAAGCCCAAAACAATTGTTTGCCTTACTCTGTGTTTTCTCATTTGCAAATGACAGGAGCCAGTCTATATTGGCTTAAACAAATAAAGGGTATTGTTTGGCTTGAGTAATCTAAAAGCCAAGGAGTAGAAAAAGTATATCAAATTGAATACTTTTGGGTATTTCTAGGAAAAAAAAACTGAAAACGTATTTAAAGGAAATTATTAGCTTATTAGCTCATTTTATTAAAAAGATCTATTAGTAGGCAGAAACAGGTTGATTGGGGTTCTTGTTCCTTTTCTCTGTGATTTTCTGTCTTACTCCCCATGTGTCAGCTTTATCTTGAAGTCGAGGTTTGTGATGGCAAAATGCCTGAAGCAGATCCAAATTTCACACTGATGTACTAAATGTCCAAGAGCAAGAGAGTACTTTTTTCCCTCCAACTTTTATCCATATTCATAAGCTGTAATATTTCGGGGCCAAGTTACGACATTTTTCTAATTCTGAGCCAATCACTATATACAAATGATTGCTGTCTATTGATTAATTTTGGATTAAATATCTTTCTGTGAACTGGTCTTTATGGCTTGTACAATATGATATTAAACTTAGTGACATGGGACAATCATGACCCATTTTTGAACCTGGTTTTATAGTGAATTCCACCAAAATAACATGGCTTCTATATAATAGAGTAAAGGTGAACTAGATACTGGGAAAGTATCCAACAATGTCCACCACAGTTTTCTTTAGGTGTGTTAGACCCAGGTCATTGGGAATTGGTCATTCTTTATTTTGACTTTCTTTACTGCTTCCTTCCTACTGAGCCCCCACATGATGGCAAGATGGCCCCTATCCTTTCCAGACTTAAAAACACTCTACCAGCTTAAGATACTGAAAGTAAGAATTTATTTTTTTCAGTAGTTCAAATAAATGATGAGAGTGAATCTTTATTAGCCTAACTTGAATCTCATGTCTATGCCAGTTTTTCTGCTAGAGGTATGAATGCTCATATTGATTAGCCTGGGGCCATGTGACATTGAGGTAGGGTTTAAGTTAGATTTATTCAAACCGCAAGGGTTTAGAATGAGGGCCAGGTAGATTCCCAAATAAAAATCAAGAGACACTTACTAAAGAAGGGAAATGATACATAGGCACAAAACAAAAACAATAACAATAATATCTGTCCAATACAAAACCAAAAGTTGTATTCAAGTGTTTCATGTCAATATAATTTAAATAATATGTGTTTAATTAAATTAATTGAAGTTTATTTGCTACTGATAACAAAAAAAATTTCCTTACTTTCTTAGTACAATTAGGCTTCCATAACAAAATACCATATACTGGGTAACTTATAAACAGTAGAAAGTTATTTCTCACAGTTCTGGAGGCTAGGAAGTCCAAGATCAAGGCACTAGCATATTTCCATGAGGGCGCTCTTCCTGGTCCACAGACAGTACACTCTTGCTGTGTCCTCACAGGGTAGGAGAAAATCAGCTAACTTCTGGGGTCTTTTTATTAGGACGCTTATCCAAATCAGGAAGGCAGAGCTTACTCAGTGCCCAAAGGTCTCATCTTCTAATATAATCACCTTGGGGATTCAGATTTCAGCATATGTATTTGGGGGCATAAGTTTCATACTGTAGCAATTACTGTTTGGATACAACCAAATATTTAACATGCATGATCACTTAAATTTCCTTCATTGTATTAACAACAGGAGATTAATTTAAAACAATAATAATGAATTTAAAAATTTTTGACACCTATCAAGAGGACTAAACAACATCACAAGCCATCACAAGGCAAAGTTAATCTCAGCTTTGGCCTGAGCATTCTTATTTACTTGACTGTAGGAACCACTGAACTTTTTTTATATTTGAAAACATACTTTAAAATTATTTCCACTTCTATTAAATAATCCAAAACTATGTAGCATTGTATAGCATTATGTAGCATTAATGACCATGTCAGGAACAAGGAAGATGAACTAAGAAAAATTGGCTAATATTTAAGGGGGAAAAAGCCATTTTTAAAAATCTTCTTAATTCAAAATATATTAACGTGTTAAATGCTCTATGGAGTCTAATTAGCAGACCTGCTCAGCATACCATCTTCTCCTAAGTCATTTTCCAGCATAGCTTTGTATTTAACCTTTAATTTTAGCACCACTAACATATAATGACTGTTAAGGTTCTTTTTTGCCAAAGCCATCTAACGATAGAATATTTTCTTAAGTCAAACACAGGAAATATTATTGTATTTTTACATATGACCCAAGTTTGGGAGCTGTCTAGTATTGATCCGATTAAACTGTGTGTAAGAGTCTAACTATAGAGAGTTGATGATCCTTAAATCATAAGATACTTAACAATGGCTGTCATAGTTCAGTGGCTCAGGCCTATGATCCCAGCACTTTCAGAGTATGAGGTGAGATGATCACTTGGGGCCAGGAGTTCAAGACTAGCCTGGGCAAAATAGTGAGAACACATCTCTAAAAAACATAAATAAATAAGGTTGCCATGATTCTTATTAATACTGCTTTGAATCAAAGCATTAGCTCTAAATCAAGAGTGAATTAATCCTTCTCTAATGTGATGGATTTCTACCTCTATACCTTGTAGTACAGAAGTGAGGCATTATATGGTCCAAGTTGATTAAGCAACTGCTTAATCACTTAAGAATCACTTAGAATGTCTCTAAGAAGTATAATGGAAAAAAGTTTATATTTTTTGTCATCAAGAATTTTTAATCTAATGTAGGAAAAAGTGTGTGTGTGTGTGTGTGTGCAAGAGAGAGAGAGAAAGAGAGAAATACTTATATAATAGATGCAATCAAATATAAGATGGATATTTTATGGTTATTTTTCATTATATTTATTATTAGAATTTCATGTTCAGTTTTGAGAAAGAAGAAATAAAAATTACAGAAATTACTAAAATAATACCCAGTAGCAGTTGATTTTGAGTAAAACAGTGTGAAAAGAAAAATCTAAAAGGAAAATACTCTAAAATATTTACTGAAAGCACAAATAGCTGAAGTTGTAAACACTGAAATAAATTTCTACATTCGTAAAATTTGCTCTAGGTTGTATATAGCCAGTGCTTTTACGAACCCAGTATAAGACAAATGATTGAAAATGAAAATTTCCAAAGACATTATAATGAGTTTTGAATCTTTTTAATGGGCTGAATTGAGAGGATTGGATCACTGCATAGCAAGGCACTTTCCAAAAGTGAATATAACCAATTTGTAGTTTCCTAAGTTTCCTAAAGGGAGAAATAAACGTTTAATATAGTGTTGCCCTTTAGTCATTAATGTAATCCTTTTAAATGTACAGGTATTTGATTTTCTAAGCAATCACTGAACATTTCAGCAGTAGTGTAAGAAGTTTGCCTCTGGGCAGCTCTTAACAGTTTTTTATGTGACATGATTGGCTATTGGCTTAGAAAATAGATTAAAAATTACAAGAATGTTGTGAAAATTTTTCGGTCCAGTTGGCTTTCAGGCTTTATTCAAAATGAAGCTGATTTCAAATGTCTTTGAGGAAAAACATATCACAAAGTCAGAACCTGTTCAGTAATCTTTAACAGTAGGTAATACTTCATATTGTGTATTATGTTCTTTTTACCTCTAACTCAGTGATGGAGCTAAGAGAAAAAAAGAGAAGTCTGATTTTTATGGGGTAGTGAAATTGAAGTGATTGTTTTTTATTAATTGCTAGGTTTGTTTAAGCAATTTCTAGTACTAAAAATTTTAGCTCTGTTGCAAGCAGCAGTGCACCTCTACAATATTTTTGTTTTTCTTTTAATGTGTGCATAGAAATACATAAGCATAATATCTTAGGAGTGCTTTATATACAAAAATGGAGCTTCCCCTGCTTATGGACGGTCTGCAGGGAAATTACCTTTTCGCTTGAGTTCCCAGCACTTTGTCCCTAGAGTTTTCATCGTCAAATACATCTTTGAGACTGAAATTGAAAGGGCCTCTATGCAACATGGGAACATGCTGGCTTGCCTAAGATGCAATAAAGTAAAGGTAGTGATGTGGAGAGGGCTTGGATTTTGGAGTTCCAGTCTCTCCCTTCAGGTGAGGACGTGGGCAAATCTATGAAGAACAGCTTTTTCCCAAAATGGTGATAACAATTTACTCCTCACTTTACAGAGACCTTGTGAGGAGTAAATAAGATAATGCAAGTAAAGTAGTTGGCACTCAAAAATGGAGGTGAGCTGAGGCCCTTCCATCATTTTCTTCTTATGAGATGTCATTTGGAGAAAAAAAGTTGATGTAGTCCAGCTGATTATTCATAGACACCCTGCATTCCCAGATCAATTGAGACAATCCAAATCAATTCAGCTTCCTTCACTGACTCCCAGAAGACCACCCTCATCAAAAGATGATATTAGAATTGTGAACAATGAATGTTCTCCCTTGCGTGCCTCATGTTCTAGTTTCACACAGAATGAAAACACAAAACCCCACTTTCTAGCTGGAACAGCATTTTTGTAGCTTCTCCAATCAAAAATAAACTCAGTGTCATAAGACCAAGGGAGTTGAAGATAATATTATATTTCATGAAATGAAGTCACTTTTAAAAATGATATTCTAAGATCTAAAAATAGTGAGTTTCTTTTTCGTATGGCCTCATGGGTTTGCCACAAACTTGGTGCAATGTCAAGACTTGATATTGCTTTGGATAGATTTCCAAATTAGTAAGCACCAAATATGCTGCACATTTAATCTCTTCTATTTTTTACAAAACAAATGTTTATCTGTGTGAAATAAACAGACAAAAAGCACAAGTGAGCTGTATTAAACAGCAAACAATGTTCAAAGACCAATTTTGAAGATCATATAAATCAAGTCTTGGATAAATTCAAATAATGTTAAAAGTCACTGGACACATGACAAATTTTGTCATATTTATGTACAAAATGTTCCTTGAATTTTGTCATTCTGGTCATTATTTGCACTGCTTTCTCAAAAACATTCTCACTTAATATTTTTCCCCAGGAGATTCACAATGCATATACCTTTCCCTATGCAAGGCACACTAATAATAGTTTTGGACAACACAGCTGAGAAATATTTTCATAAACTCAAAAGCTTTACCTTGACAGAAAAAGCAGAATCCTAGGAGAATGTATTTTCCAGAAGTGTTAAATTTCTGCTTTAAATGATCACATTAAGCTTATTTTTGACAAATTTTTTGTGAATACTTCTCAGGAATCAAAACTGTGAGAATATTTATCTTCCTTTCTGGATGCAAGAATTGAAAATGCCCAGAACATGGCACTCAGGAAAATCTGCACAACCTTTGAGAAATAGGGCTCACCTCTAAAGCAAATGAAAACACAAAAGCTGGAATCAAGAAGATAGTTTTTATCTCAGGGAATAATAGCCACTTGTAATGCCCCAGAGATAGTTGCTACTGTCATACATTTAGTTCAGATAAAAAAAAATTTATTAACTGTACGGGAAATTGAGTTACTTATATGTACACAGGTAAAGAGCTAGTACTCATTTAATCTAAAATGATCAGACCTTATATAATGGGATCCTTTTTTAAAAAAATGAACAGTTTTATTTTACATAACAGTGATTCATTTGCATATCTTCTTTTGTATCACATTCCCTTCAATGTATCTGCCAAATATTAAAGTTATTTGATCCTTTTATTTCTATTCTATGACCTGGACTAAGAGTAGAACGACATGGGAAGTACATGGGGGTGTATGGGATTCATTGTTTCTTTTTGTTTTCATAGCATGGTGTTAATAATTGCTAGTATTTATGGTTCATTCCCAAGAGGAATATTTCTGCTTATGGGCACATGGTTCCCTTCAAAGCCATTTAGTAGAATCTTTGGTAAATTGGTTCTGAGCTAGTTAGCTCATCTTTCTCCAAAGCAGGTAATCCTCATGATTCCCTGACTTGTAGGTAACATGGCTTCTGCAAGGTCAGTCAATCTCATGGTAATTCAAGCTGTTGATATTAGAGTAAGAGCCATCTCAGAATGTAGAACTCACAAATAATCCCTTAAGGATTGTAAGTAGGAATCAATTGAGATAATTTCTGTTCCAACAAAGAAAAATTCCACTTCGAGATAGGGAGATAAGACAGTTAATACAGATTTCAGGCTTCAGACATGGTCTGATGAGAACTCTAGCTTAATTTTGTTTTTTTGTTATTTTCTATGCATTGGCCACCTCAACTTACTTTGTCCATGGCATCCACGTATAACAACCTGTTCCTTGTCTCACATCCACACAACATGTAATCCGTAAATATAAAGAGCTTTCCTTAATCATCAAACAAAAGTTTTGGAATTTATTCTGCTGCTGTTAGACATTTAGTTCAGGAATATGTAGTATTGAAGCTTTATTATTGGATAAAGTTTGGTCACTGACCATCTGTAAACTAGTCATAGCAGCAAGAATAATCAAACTTGGACTGAACAGCTGGGATACCACTTAAAGCTGAGAGTGGCTTTGAGTACTTCTTAATAAAGCTGCAATGCACTTGGTAAGAGGTGGGTAGAATTGCAAGCCCAATACAACCAGTCTCGTATTGTCCACAGTGCTTTTATAAACGTTGGGCAATTCTGGATGTTCAATAGTGTACACATTTTTCCCGGAATGAGAATTATAAATATTAATGCCTGGGGTTCCCTATTTGCTTATTGGTTTCAAGGGTCATTAATGAGATACCCCTGCACGTTTTACTTCCTTTTACACCATAGGCTTATATTTTTGTATCATGGAGTTGATACCACCTGTGTGTGTGTATGTGTGAGATTCTATTGATCCTCGAAATACAGAATGATATTTTCTATAACAACCTTAACAAAAACATTGTAACATAGATTATAAATATAACTTATAGTTAGGTAATTGACTATCATTTTCCCTGATTAATTAAAATAAATGGCATTCCATTATATATTTTATTTCATATTTTGATTTTCTAATAAATTAAATATTATTATATGGGAATTAAATTTACTTATTAAACAAATATTTGCTGAGTAACTTATATTTGTCAGGCAGTACATAAAGTGACAAAAGGAGAAAATGAATAAGACAAGATTCCTAATCTATTACTTCCCCACAACACACTACCAGCCCAGTCATGAAATTAAATGCATAATTACTGTACAGAATAATACATAATCACATTCAGGTATTCCAGGATGTGATAGGAACTTAGTTGATTTAGAAATTAATTATCCCCAAATTGCTGGAGATTTATGTGAACCTTAAAGAAAGAGTAAGGATTTGTCAGATGAACAAATGGTAAAGGAGATTCACATAGAAAATATTGCTAATATTGTGACCTAAAGATATCAAAGAGTTGGGTAGGTGTGTAGGCGGTCCCTATAATTTGTCATCCAAACTGGGATGAATTTGAGAGTAAAAGAGAGCACTAATAATTAAAATTATATTATGTTTTGAAATGTTATTGACTCACAAACTGAATTAAATGTTGGTAGACATATAATAATTCTAACAAAACCTACTCTTTCTCAAAAGTAATTTTTCTAAAACATTAAGAAATAGATGTGCATATTAAAGAAAAATATGAAATTCTCTTTTCTATTTGATTATCTGAGCATTAAATTCAATAGAAGCACAATAATAACTTTTGGTAGATGTTTATATACTTAAAGAGTTTCATGATTGTTTAACTTTCTAGATTCTGTCTCTTATCTACAAAAAGCTCTTGCCAGAATATTTTCAGTAAGTTATTATTTTTAAGTAAAACAGTATGTGATTCTAATTTAAACATTTTAGCATTGATATATTTGAAATTGTTGAGAATTTTAGTTGATTCTTTGCTGTAGGCAGTGAATAATAGTTTATTTTTTAATTAACGTACAGTTATATTTACTTTTTTGGTGTAAAGTTCTAAGATTTTTAGCACTTGTATAGATAGATTTATGTAACCACCAATATGATGAGTCAGATTATTTCTTTCACCTCAAAAAATTCCTTATGCTTTTCCTTCATAGTCACTCTTTCCTCCCACTCTTATCTCCTGACAACCACTGTTCTGTGCTCTCACTACAATTTTCTCCTTTTTTAAAAAACAAAACCTCTTTTTAATGAGACTGTATTTATATTGATAAGTTAATAATTAAATGTAGAAATATTTTACATCAAATGTCACTTACTGACTTTTTGACTACATTAAAGGTAGCATTCTATGATACATATCTTTGTCACTAAAAATCTTTAATGTCTCTATGATTCTTTTAATGATTCTAGAAATTTACATGCTGGTTGTAGATTTTCGCAGTGCTATTTCATTTCAAAGCACGATATTAATCTATCCAATAGAAAATAGGAGCCCCAGAAAGAGATTCTTTCTGTAATTAAAGATATCCCAAAGCATAATTATAAGTATCAGAATTAAGTCTTGTATACTCAAACTTTATGATTTAATTTTCTCAGTTACTCCAATGTATCGATAGGTGTAAATTTTAAAGTAACACCTTTGAATCGAATTGAATTCCTTTCAATAATTTTTATTTGATTTAAGCTTAAAAAGTTGATGTTTTTGGTATGCCAGTTTATGAACATTTGGGGTAAAGATTTTCAACAGATTTCAAGCAAAATGCAACCAAATTTAGAGTACTGACACTAAAATGTCTAATATTCATGTAAAATATATAGATTTATTAGCATATTCATTAAGGGCTTAAACATTTCTAAAATCCTAATGAATTAAAGAAAGCATGTATTTCCATGCTGACTTTCTTTCTTGTTTTTATTTCTTTTTTCTTTATTTTTGTATTCTGCATTAGTTTCATTACTAAACTTTTGTGGTACTTTATTTGATACATTTACTTTAAAAATTAAAAGGTAAAATTTAACTATTTTTCTGTCCATTTTAATTGATAGAATATGTCAGTTTATTTTAATATAAGTGTGAATTGTGTATACTTCAGAACCAATTCTAAAATATATTTGACTGCATTACCATGCATTGAAAGATTCAAAGCATTACCCAAAATAAGATAAATAGTTGTAATTTTATACCATGAAATTAATTATAAAACCACTTTGTCAAGAACATTCTGAATACTTTTTACAGAAGGACTTCTTAGCCTTTATTTCTAACATGGATTTCATATATACTTAAACTGTAATTTTCCATTCTTGGCATCGATTGATAGTGGGCAGCTTCATGCATCACTGGGTCCATGGCATGAATCACAGCACAATTTCCTTGAACAAAAGTGGGTCTGGCAGGGGCAGCATCCTTAAACATTTTTTCCTGCCACTGGCCCGTATGGGAAGGCCTTAGTTGCTGCTAGATATTCATGTCCTAGTATACTCAATCCTTTTCCCTAACTTCTATATTGTGTCGATGTGTCATAATAGAAAGGTACAGAATACATTCCAATACTCTTGCCTTCGTATTTGGCTATTTGATTTTCTTTGAGCAAAAAATAATGCATAGAATTGAGACTGTTTTAAGCCAAGACCTCATAAATAATCATGTGCTTTTACTTTCCCTCTTGCACTCTTGGATCCTCCATGCCAAGACAGCTGACATTTCTGATCCAAGGAGAATTCAGAGACATGTGCAACAAAATTAACGCTTCCTGAGGCCTGGAAAGTCCATCCATCCTGCAGCCTGAAGCAGAGCTGCCCCAGCTGATCTGAAAACCAGTGAGTAAGAAACAGAATTAATTATTGTAATTCTCTGAAATTCTGGATGGTTAATTATACAGCAGAAGTTAACTAACACAGACCACAATCCCCTTTCTTTTTTTTTTTTTTTTTTTTTTATTTCAGCATAATATGAGGGTACAGATGTTTAGGTTACGTGTGTTGCCCTTGCCCCCCCCCCCAGTCCAGGTTTCAAATATGTCCATCCCATTGCGTGGTGCACATTGCACTCTTTGTGTACACATATACCCATCCCCTCCTCCCTCCT
>CAUYSK010025960.1:0-13190 GCA_963575035.1 Avahi laniger
ATATATCTAGAAAAAAAAAATTAGCCGGGCATGGTGGCTCATGCCTGTAGTCCCAGCTACTTGGGAGGCTGAGACAGTAGGATTGCCTGAGCCCAGGAGTTTGAGGTTGCTGTGAGCTAGGCTGACGCCACGGCACTCGCCCCCGGCAATTGTGTGAGACTCTGTCTCAAAAAAAAAAAAAAAAAAATCCATGTTATTATAACCAGATAGTCTGAATAATGTCATAAACATACCTATACGTTTATATAAATATGTTTTGTAGACATTGAAAAACTTTTCTCATATATTATCTTACTTTTTTACATTTTAATTTTGAATTAATGAGCATTTGTAAGTTGTCAACTTAATTTGAATTAGGGGAACTTGTTTAGGGTTGATTGCTGATGGGCAGATGGAGCTTTTATGGTGATTTCGGGAAGGGCCTTGTGGCCTGTCTTCACGGCTGTCTGCTGAGCCCTGGGAATGGTGGTGAGGATCGCTGCTCCACCCGCAGGTGGGAAATTCAGCAGTTTTGATGTAATGTCTCTAAATTAACCTTGAGATTATCAGAACAGCCCACACTGAAACACCAAAAGTATGCGGACACATCAAGGCCAATATTAACGTCAACACTGGAGAGAATAAAGAGAATTGTGAACCTAGCATAAAAGTTACAGTTCACAGTGAAAATATACCAGTCATAGATGTTTCTGTGCCCGCAGAAACTTCTTGGCTGGGGAGTTCGGGGAATATTAAAAACACAAGAAAGAAGTTGGGATAGGTTCATAAAATCAGGATTATGTAACAACTATCTCACTTCCAAACACATTAAATAGGTAAAAATAAGTACTGACTTATATTTCACTAATATATTGGAATGATTTATAAAAATAATACTTTACGGAATTAACATTTTATCATTTTTCAGGCGATGAGCTGTACTTAGAAGATTCAGACTCCTTAGAAAATGTTTTGTCTACCGAAAAAAAGATTGAAGAAATCATGAAGGAAGGCAAGAAATTTCACCGAATAGTGATATACAACAGATATCTCTATAATCTCCACGTGACTATTCCATCAGAGAATAAACACATGTACCCTAAGAACTATGTAGTAGGAGCGAGCCGCCTGTAGGGTGCTGCCTGTTTGTAAGCCGGCCTGCTTGCAGTATCCTAATGAATAGGAAACGTTGACTGCATTTTCTTGAAACCTTGAAACTTTGTGCCTATAAAAGTTGTTTCTTACTTCAGGTGTATTATGGAGCTCTCTTGCTTATTTTATTCTTTTAACCTTACAGTGTGCCACAAGTATAAAGGTTATAAAGTATAAATGATCTTGTTACCAAAACAAAAAAATTTCACAAGGGTTCCCACTGCTATAGTGTTGTTTTTTTTTTTTTTGAGACAAAGTCTCACTCTTTTGCCCTGGCTAGAGTGAGTGCCGTGGCGTCAGCCTAGCTCACAGCAACCTCACACTCCTGGGTTCAAGCGATCCTTCTGCTTCAGCCTCCCGAGTAGCTGGGACTACAGGCATGCGCCACCACGCCCGGCTAATTTTTTCTAGATATTTTTAGTTGTCTGATTAATTTCTTTCTATTTTTAGTAGAAACGGGGTCTTGCTCTTGCTCAGGCTGGTTTTGAACACCTGAGCTCAAACAATCCGCCCGCCTCGGCCTCCCAGAGGCGTGAGCCACCACATCCAGCCTGCTATAGTGTTTTTTTTGTTTTGTTTGTTTTGAGACAGAGTGTAACTCTTGTCACCCCGGCTAGAGTGCAGTGGCATCATCATAGCTCACAGCAACCTCACATTCCTGGGCTCAAGCAATCCTCCTGCCTCAGCCTCCTGGGTAGAGTAGCTGGAACTACAGATGCACTCTACCAGACCCAGCTAATTTTCCTATTGTTTGTAGAGATGGGGTCTCGCTCCTGCTCAGGCTGGTCTTGAACTCCTGAGCTCAAGCGATCCTCCTGCCTTGGCCTCCCAGAATGCTAAGATTACAGGCTATATTGTTTTACTATTTCAAAAGTTTAAATACGATGTTCTACCACCATTGTTGTTCTAGCTGTTGTTCTAAGTGTATTAGCACTTTCCCTGAGGTGCTTTGAAAATTGATCTGTGAATTTCTTAGACTTTCTACTGGAATTGATTTAAGGGTGTCCGATTAGGTAGTGAACGGTAGACTGACACCACCTTCAAGTCATAGTGTCTTGTTTTCTTGCTATGTCTTTGGCTTAATGATTACGATACAATTATTTTTAAAATCAAATGGCATTACTTACTATGTTTCCCAAATGAAATTTATTGTTAATATTTTAAAGAAATAATGAAGCCATAACAAAAACCATCATTATTTCTACTCCAGATGTTAATGAATGAATTGAGGTAAGAGACATGTAATGTTTAATTAGTGATGTTTATTTTCAGTATGTTTAATATGAGTAATTTTTTACCTCCTTTAAAGATGAATAATGTTTCTTGACTAAGGGTGGGAAATGATAGTTAAGATACTAATTCTGTTTCAAGATCTTTGACTATATTATGAATTGTACAAGGGATTTCATTTCCATGAAGTACCTTAGTTTTCTCATCTACAAAATAAAGGCAATGATAAATAAAGTTTATATATATTATTTAATCCTGATTAGAGGACTATACTTGGAGCAGTGGTTCTCAACCGAGGCACTGTTGCCCTGAGGAGGCATTTTGCTATGTCTGGAAACATTTTTGGTTGTTAAACTGACCGGAGGATGCTACTACCATCTAGCGGGCAGAGGCCCCAGAAGCAGGTAAGTCACCCACTATGCACAGGATAGCTGCCCAGGACAAAGAATTATCTGGCCAAGGGTGAGAAACCCTGATCTGAAGTAAAATCCTTTTTTTTCCCCTCCAGTAAATGCTTCCAATATGTAAATTTTAGGAACCACAGATACTGTTATCATTGTATGTGGCTTTTGAACTTTTGGTCTTGGGCATAATGTTCTTTCCTTCTCACAGGCTACAGGAGTGTTAAAGCTGGAAGGGGCTTCGGTGAACACCATGATTTTGCCAGAGAGAAAACCGAGAACAAGATTTCTGTAGCTAGTTAGCGCCGCAGCCAAGAGTCGAGCTTGACTCCCAGTCCTGCGCCTTTTTCGTTGGCGTTACTGTGGGTCAGTGGGTGATTTTAGGGGATGTGGTGATAAAGTAACATGACTGGTTTTTCTTCATAGAAAAGATACAGTTTTGTTGTTTTTAATCTGAATGAACCTTGTCTCCTAAGAATTCCTTTTGGGTCACTGTCACATGACTTCCTAACTGGTGAAAGGTGATACCTTGTTCCCTCCCCAGCCCAAAATAACAGGGCTGACCTCATGAGCTGAAAAATGATGTCACTGTAGAACCCAGCTTGCTGGAGTTTATGGCCTTCATCGTACAGACTTTTCTTACCTAATGTATTCAAGCTACCTGGGCCCCAGGTACAGAAGCAGAAGGCTGATTTCCTGACCCTACCCGTCACCTTCCATGCTGATGTGTCTGCTCCATGCCATCCGGTCCAGGGCACAGCCAGGATCATTTGTTTTCTATGATACCACACATTGCCAGAAACTGCAGTTACAAACTCGGGAATGAGCACTAAGCATATATTTCCCTTGCCTCCCTTTTTTTTTGGCTGATTCTTTTGGATGACCTCCATCAGCATCCAGAATGGGGCTGGTATTGATATTTTAGGCTAACATGCCTTGTCCACAGAGTTTTTCTTTTTTTGAGATGGGGTCTCGTTCTGTTGCCCAGACTAGAGAGCAGTGGTTTCATCACAGCTTGCTGCAACCTCAAATTCCAGGGCTCAAGTGATCCTCCTGCCCCAGCCTCCCGAGTAGCTGGGACTACAGACGTGTGCCACCACGCCTGGCTGTTTTTTCTTTTTTTTTTTGTATTTTTGTGGAGATGGCATCTTATATGTTGCTCAGGCTGGTCTCAAACTCCTGGCCTCAAGCCATCCTCCCACCTTGGCCTCCCAAAGGGCTAGGATTACAGGCGTGAGCCACTGTGCCTGGCCACACGGTTCTTTGTTAATAAAAATAAAACAATTCAGAGTGCCTGGTGATACGGGAGATGCAGAAAGGACTCAGATATGAGGGGACTCCCTCTCTTCTGAGGGATAATTTCTAGGGGAGAGGGAGCTCTCATATTTGGGCATAAGTGGTTACTAACATTTCATGCTCTTTCCTCTCTCCTCAAGCCTCTGTTTTTTCACCTTCTCTGCAACCCTTGACAGTTTCCACTCCTCTTCTCCCCCCTTAGCCACTACTCCGTTCGTTGCTAGTCTCTTCTCCTCTGTCCTTTAGACGTTAGAGTCCCTCAGTCCTCGTCCTCGGACCCGCTTCTTCCCCTGGGAGCAGTACGCACCTTCCAGGTCACATCCTTTAAGGGGCAAACTGCCTTCCACTTCCTCTCCCTTCTCACTGGCTAGAAGTGGTGACAACTAGAGCAGCTGCCTTGGGCCCAGGGACGGAAGCTGAGCGTTAAGGGACAGCTGCCTGCCAGCTCCGGACTGCTCACTTCTTGCTTTTACATGAAAGAAAAAACACTTCTGTTTTATGGAAACTACTCTGGTTTTGGATCTCTTTGTTAAAGCAGTTTCCCTTGCTCCCTAACCTGTTTTCCCCAGAGCAGCTTGCCTCGGCACGGTCTTCCTCATGTCAGACGGCTGCTACTTGTTACTTACGCAAGCTAGAAATCGGAGTCACCTCTACTGCGCCCTTTCCCCCAGCCCCGTGTGCGGGAGACTGGCAAGTCCTGTTGATTCCGTCACCCAGGACATCTTGCATCCTGGCTTCGGACCTCTGCACTCCGACACCGGCGCTAAGCCACAGTCCTCTCTTACCCCGGCCCCGCCATAGCCTTGGGGCTCCTTCCCCCTCCGACGCGTCCTCCCCCCGAGCTGGACACGCGATCTCGAAATTGGAACGTAAGCCGTGCCCCGTCCCTGCCCTCAATAAAACTCCCAGTGGCTTTTCTTCCCACGTACCATGGCCGGCAAGGCCCTGCCTCTCTGATCCCATCACGCGCCCCCTCCCTCTGCATTCCCGTCAGGGTCTTTCGGTTCCGCAACTGTTCAAAGCTCGCTCTCGCCTCAGAACCTTTTGCAGTCACTGTTGCTTCGAGACAAATCTGGAACTCTGCACTATTTTTGTTCTTGGGTCTCTTTGGTACTACAGCCTAACAAAAAAAAAACATATTAAAAATAGAGGATGGCATCCAACAGGGGGCATATCTAAAAGAAAATTCCAGAACCAATGGCAACACATTATTTGGAGAAGAGAATGACGTTTTCTTGAGCTAAAGAAAAATGCTGATCTTCAGATGACGAGGCCCTCGTGGTCAAAAAATTAACAAAAATTGTCTAATACCTGGATGACATTTTGGATTTCAAAGATAAAGAACGCCACGGATTTTCAGGAAGAGCAGAAATTACGAAGGCACGAAATCAGGCTTCTGGTTGTGTGTCACGGAGTAATGGGACGCACGGGATGGCGTATGTAGCGTGTTGAGGGGAGAGGACCCGTGTGCTCAGTAACCGTCAGCCATATGTGAAGGCTACAGAAGCAATTCTCACTTGTATGTGGGCTCTGAAGACATTCACTGATGGAAATACGGTAGATGACTGAAGGATTAATCAAAAGCTTTTGGCCGGGCGCGGTGGCTCACGCCTGTAATCCTAGCTCCCTGGGAGGCCGAGGCAAGCGGATTGTTTGGGCTCAGGAGTTCGAAACCAGCCTGAGCAAGAGCGAGACCCCATCCCTACTAAAATTAGAAAGAAATTAATTGGACAACTAAAAATACATAGAAAAAATTAGCCGGGCATGGTGGCGCATGCCTGTAGTCCCAGCTACTTGGGAGCCTGAGGCAGGAGGATCGCTTGAGCCCAGGAATTTGAGGTTGCTGTGAGCTAGGCTGACGCCACGGCACTCTAGCCCGGGCAACACAGTGAGACTCTGTCTCAAAAAAAAAATATTATGAAAAGATTTATAACTTCACTCTTAAAAAAAGAAATACAAATTATGAGATCCCATTTTTCACATGTGAAAATGATAGTGATACAGTTTAATAACATTCAGTGTTGGTGAGACTGTAGGGGAACAGGAACTCTTAATATGCTGGTGGTAGGAGTACAAATTGGTTGAACTTCTATAGACAGAAATTTGACTGTATCTATAATACCAGGATTTAAATTGTGCACACTTCTAGGAATTTATCCAATAGGTAAAAGACATTTTGGTTCATCCATACAAAATACAGTGAAGCCCTCGTAAAGAATGAAATTGCTCTTTATAGATACGGAAGGGTCGTATATATGTATATATATACATGTATTTATATATTATCCAAGAAATGTTTTTAAGTGAACAAAAAAGTAGAGAACAGTGTAAACGGTTCATTTGTCTAAAAAAGGAAAAAAGTATTTTCTTTGTGTACCAATCAGAGTTCTTTGTTTGTATGTGCATCAACTGTCTCTGGGATGAACAATAGAAACCAGAAACAGTATTTACCTCTGGGGAAGGGAACTGGGTGGGTGGAGGACAAATGACGAAGATATTTACTTTTCATTTTATACTCTTATATATACTGTGTTATATGTTACCTATTAAAAAATTGAAATGCACAGAGGGAGGGGCAGTCAGACCAGTCAGGAAGCTGTTACTGTAGTCCAGGGAGTTGATATTGGTGGTTAGGCCAAGACGGTGACAGGAAAGTGGAGAAAAGAAGATGGGTTCAAGATCTTTGTTTGGAGATAAAATTCACAGGATTTGCTGAAGAAGTAGATGTGGGAAAGAGAAGAATCAAAGATGAGTCCCAGGTTTCTGTTAGAGAAGTGGGTAGAATTGAGTCCTTGTCCCTGTGAGTTGGTTATCTAAGGCAGTGTCATGTGGGCTCTTGAGCTTGAATTCAGCCGCCTCTGTTCCTAGGTCTGTGACTTTAGGCACATGATGTAATTCTTTGTTCTTAGGTTCCCTTGTCTGTGAAGTGGGAATAAGTAATATGACCTGCCTCACAGGGTTGTTGTGAGAATTAAATGAGTTAATACAGGTATACTTTAGAATAGCTCCTGGCACATAGTAAAAACTGTGTAAGTGATTGCTGCTGTTATTACTACAGCTACTATTGCTACTGTGTCTGTAACTACTATACTACTCCTCCTCTCCTCCTCTCAGGGAGATGATACCTGGCCCATATTAGGTAAGTGTTTGCTGAAGGAAGAAAGGAATATTTAACCAGTTGATCTATGAAATGAAAACTTTGGAAAGGCCCTTTCAGTATTTGAAGAAATGAGGTTGATAGGTTATGAGATTTGTTCATATCTTTTTAATTTTTAACTTCCATTTTCTGTGCAGGCCTGAAGGCATTGAACGACAGTACAGGAAGAAGTGTGCGAAGTAAGTATTAACAGTGTGGGTTTCTCCAAGCATAGGCAAGCAGAGGCACAATGTTAGAAAAATAATTATTTGGATACAACTCTTTGTTATGTCTTTATTCTTTTTTTTTTTTTTTTTTTTTGAGACAGTCTCACTCTGTTGCCCGGACTACAGTGCCATGGCGTCAGCCTAGCTCACAGCAACCTCAAACTCCTGGGCTCAGACAATCCTCCTGCCTCAGCCTCCCAAGTAGCTGGGACTACAGGCCTGCACCACCATGTCTGAATAATTTTTTTTTCTATATTTTTAGTTGTCCCGCTAATTTCTTTCTATTTTTGGTAGAGACGGGGTCTCGCTCTTGCTCAGGCTGGTTCCGAACTCCTGAGCTCAAACGATCCTCCCACCTCGGCCTCCCAGAGTGCTAGGATTACAGGCATGTCTTTATGCTTATAATCTCTGCTGCCTTCACACTTCAGCTACACAGAAATACCAATATGCTCCCTGAAGAGGTTAGTCAAAAAGTTATATCCCTGACTAATTGGCCACAAAATGAGTTTTTAATATAGTATAATTTATTTAAAATTGAGATGTAATTTATATACATAATAAAATTTGCTCATTTTAAGTGTACAATGTGATGAGTTTTGGCAAAAGTATATAGTCATGTAACACCACAACCACCCTGATATAAAACATTTCCAGCACCCTGTGTTCCCTTTATCATCAATCTCCTTCCTCCACTCCTCTCCCCTGGCAGGCACTGATCTGCTTTCTGTCACTGTGGTTTTGCCTTTCTTAAAACTTTTTATAAATTCTACAATATGTGCTCTAAGTAGTATATGAGATTTGTTTTTTGTGCCTCATTTCTTTCACTTAGTATAATGTTTTTGGGATTCATCCAAGTTATGTGTATCAACTGCTTGTTCATCTTTATTGCTGAGTAGTAATTCGTTGTACAATTTGTTTACCCATTCACCTGTTGAGGGACATTTGAGTTGTTTCTGGTTTGTGTTATTACTGATAGAGCTTCTATGAACATTACAGTATAAATCTTGATGGAAATGTGTTTTCTTTTAGAGAGGGATTGCTGAATCATATGGTAAATGTAACATAGTGTGATTTAAACCAGACCTATTTCTAAAGCCTTTTATAGGACCTTAGATCTATTGAACCTTAATTTAGGGAGTGTTATTTAAAGCAAAAAAAAAATTTCCACCTTTAGGCTGTTAATAATGAGAATATAAACTATAGTAAGTTCAATCTTGATGAAACTACAGTTACATCTTGGCTCGCAGAGGACTTATACTAGGATAATTGAAGGGAAAATAGGTAAGAAGGCATTTTAGCTCCTGGGCACACCCGATTGATAAAATTGTTTTTTTTGTTGTTGTTGAGACAGAGTCTTGCTCTGTTGCCCGGGCTAGAGTGCCGTGGCATCAGCCTAGCTCACAGAAACCTCAAACTCCTGGGCTCAAGCAATCCTTCTGCCTCATCCTCCCAAGTAGCTGGGACTACAGGCATGTGCCACCATGCCCAGCTAATTTTTTCTATATATTTTTAGTTGTCCAACTAATTTATTTCTATTTTTAGTAGAGATGGGGTCTCACTCTTGCTCAGGCTGGTCTTGAACTCCTGACCTTGAGCGATCCTCCCTCCTTGGCCTCCCAGAGTGCTAGGATTACAGACGTGAGCCGCCACGCCCGGCCAATAAAATTGGTTTTATCACATCTTACAGGTCTACTTTGTTTAGCTCAAAAAGTGTAATATGGCCAGCCAGAGAAAATGGCGATTACTACAGGGATTAGTTTGCCAGCCACTGCAGTGGAGCCTTTATGTTTTCTCTTGATACTGCAAAGGCAAAACAAAACAGAAAAGACCAGAGAAAATGCCCAAACTAGTTAACCAGATGCCTGAGAAGAATGGAAGCAATTTTGACTGAACAGCAATCAGCATGAGCCAGGCTTTCCTAGACTCATCTAATGATAAGAATCGCTTGGGATGCTGATTAAAATGACAGATTTCCAGATCTTGCAACCCTCACCCTCACCAATTGCCAAATCAGGATCTTCTGGGGAGGGACCTAGGAATCTGATCAGCAATTTTAACAAGCACCTACATGATTCTTATTGAGTAGTTTTGGGAAACACTGAGAAGAGCTGATCATTAGTTTATGCTACAAACAAAAGGATTCCCAGAGTCTAACCATACTTTTTGAGTTGCTATTTTGGAGATTTGCATTCTGAGGCCTCCTGGAGATTCACTGTGCTGTTTGTAGGTGTGGACTGCCACTCTTCTACCAGTCCCAGCCGAAGAACGCTCCCGTGACCTTCATTGTGGATGGAGCAGTAGTCAAGTTTGGCCAGGGTTTTGGGAAAACGAATATATATACTCAGAAACAAGAGCCCCCTAAGAAGGTAATTATCATTGAAGGAGACTGCTTAAGATAGCTACAGATTTAGACTAGATTTTTAAATAAGATTACAGTGCATGAAAAACTGCCCTTTATGCATACATGCTTGCTTGCTTTCTCTCTTCTTTCTTTCTCTCTTTCTTTCTTTTCTCCTTAAAAGGTAGATTCTTTATTAAGAAAATGCCATTTTTGTGTATGAGCAGACATTATAGAATTGTAACACCTATTGTGTATTTTTTTCTTTCCTATAGTTGCCTTGTGAGTAAGACTAGAAAGTGTATGGTTTTTAGTCACATTTATTTCCTTCAAAATTTCTTCTTTTTCCAGTGTGAACAATTAAAAACTGAATGAACTAGGATGATTTTTCAATATTCATTAAAAATCACTGGTGGCAAATGTTAAAAAACTATAATGTAAATGAAAACATTGGCACTTTTAGATAGGTCAGCCAGTCCCAAAGAGGCAGGTGTCCCCCTTACACACAGCCCTTCACACAGGCATGTACACACACACCCACCCCCCCACCCACCCACCCCACTCATGGATCTTCTTGTGGTGAGTTAAGCTAACTTCTATTCCTGCCACTCCAGGTGATGATGACCAAACGGACCAAAGACATGGGCAAGTTCAGCTCTGTCACTGTGTCTACCATTGACGAAGAGGAAGAGGAGATTGAGGCTGTAAGTGCTTCTGCTCTCAGGAGAGATGCAATTTGGTGTGGGAGAGGAAAAGGGACTCTAGAGCTACAGCCTCCGATTAGCAGACAAATTAGAGACTTTGCATTTAGACACTGCTCCGCAGGTAAGAAACTCTGTGACTGTGCTAGTTCCTATTTCCCTGGATCTCAGAGAGATCTGTAAAATGAGAACAAGGGAGTTAGATGAGATCAGTGATTTATTTTTTTCATATGGTTTTTTGAGATGCCTTAGAGGGCAAAGCCCTCATCCCTTTTCATTTGAAAAACTATTGGACTAAATTGCTGCAGTTCCCTTTCAGTCCAGCTCTGATGGCTTGTGAGTCCGCCCTTAGCAATAGCAGCAATTACCTTTATGGTACTTCAGTATAATGATGTTTACTGAGAGATGTTATGTGTTATTTTACAAATGGCTTCAGTTGAAACCTGAACTCTTCCTGGATTATTGAAAAGGTACAGATATGAAAGGGAGCTGAGTCCTGCCATTTCAGTAATGATTTCATGATCTGAGTAGTATAATTTACTACTTATGATCTTTGTTGTTATTCCTCAATGAGGCTGCTGGTGTAAGGACACTTTTTCCTTCAGAGAGAAGTTGCTGACTCATACGCACAGAATGCCAAAGTGATCGAAAAACAGCTGGAGCGCAAAGGCATGAGCAAGAGGCGACTGCAAGAGCTGGTGAGTAGCATGGGGTAGAAAGGTGATTGTTTGGATTTCATGGTCTGAAAGACCTTCCAGCAGGTAGGCAAACCCTTAGAAAGTCTACTGGGAGTTTTTAGGGTAGTTGGCTGCCAGCTTTCTAACCCCGATCTGTGACTGTTGGTGTACCCAGCTCTGTAGTAGGGACCGCAGGATCAAGGCTCCAAGTCATGATACTTGTTAGATAGCCCTAATTAGCATATTTTAATCTGCTACTTGTCCAAGGTCAGGGTTTTTGGTTGCTCTTCCAGGAAATGATGGCATATGATAGTGCTACCTTGGTGATACCAGAATTGGGGTTGGTCGTTGCTTTTTTTTTTTTTTTTAACTTTTTTTTTTTATTTCAGCATATTATGCGGGTACAGATGTTTAGGTTACGTATGTTGCCCTTGCCCCCCCCAAGTCTGAGTTTCAAATATGTCCATCCTTCGGGTGGTGTGCATTGCACTCTTTGTGTATGCATATACCCGTCCCTTCCTCCCTCCCCCACATCCAATAGATGTTATTCTTATATGTGCACTTATGTGTTGATCAGTTAATTGGTCGTTTCTTAAAGCACTGGTGGTTTTCTGCATTAGTCATTGGATCATCTTAGAGCATGTACATCTATATATGATGGTGCCTAGATCTTTCCTTTTTTGATAATAATTTACTTAAAATATTCATTAAAATCAGACATCACTTCATTGGTGCCTGGTCAAAAGGTATACCAGTCTCTCATAATGAGTGGAGTTTCGGTGACAGAGGTGGTCGGTCCTGGGAATTGCTTTACCTTGCCATAGTGATTTAGAGCAGTGCTTCTCAAACTTTCTAAGGTGAAAGATCAGTGCTTTCTTTTTATAAATTTTTGACAAATTTCAATTTGTCATGAACAGATTCATAATTTATAAAATAAATTGGCCTCAATATTTATTAGATTATTATTACTCTGTCAAATTGCCATAAAAGTTTCTGAATGCTTACTCTCAATTTTTATACATATCTTGCATGGACTGATAACAAACAGTTCATGGACTACATAACTTTAAGTAGTACTGTTCTAGAATGATGTTCTTCTTCCTGTTCTGCCAAGAATAGGATACTGGTATGCCATGATTCCCTCAGCCCTTGGGGATGGGGTGCTGGGGCTGCTGGAATCTCTGCACTGACTTCCTTTGGCTGCAGCCTTGTCTATTTACTCGTTTTGCCTACAAATAGCATTTTCTATGTGTGCTGTGACATCAGAAAGGTTGGAAAGCAGTTGCTAGAGATGCATAATGATTTTAGAACCACTATTCTATTTTGTACACTAAATGAACATTAAGGGAGAGGGTTTGGGGTGGTTAGAATAAGGAAGGAAAATAAGAATCTTATGTCATGTATTAAACCATATACTTTTGTTCCTTTCCAGGCTGAACTCGAAGCCAAGAAAGCGAAAATGAAGGGTACCTTGATTGACAACCAGTTCAAATGACCATGACCTTTCTCTGAGCACAGACTGGAGGCAAGCATTTAGATTAGGAAGGAAAGTAACTTCTTCATTACATGGACTGATTCCTATTTATATCCCAGCAGAAGGCTTTACGTTGCTTCTCATAGATTCTTCTACATTCAGTGAGATCTTTAACTGAGTCCATTTGACCTGCTTCCCGGGAGATGGATTTTTCTAAATCTTTGGTGTATATAGGTTTTCTGTACTATTTTTTGTCTATTTGATGCAAACTTCAGCTGTGTAGAAACTATGAATAGATCAGTGCTTGCGTGTCTCTAGTTTCTAAAATGGCTGTTTTTATTCCTTCTTCAAAGTTAAAATGTTTAAAGATTTTTTGAAAAAATATTATGGCATGTCATAGAGAAAAGCAACATGAATTATATTTAGTTTCAGCAAGTCAGATCCTTTGAAGTAACCCTGTCTTGGTTCTTAGAATTGGCTATGGTTTGAATCTTTCTACTGTCAGAGAAGAATCATTAAAAGCCAAAATCTGCATAAAGCTTCCTTTATTTCAAATATTGAAGCTGTAGGTGAGCCATC
>CAUYSK010025962.1:0-13364 GCA_963575035.1 Avahi laniger
AGAACATGTACATTTTGAACTGAAATCAAAGGCTGGGAGCACGAAGGAGCTGGGCATTTTATAATATATTGAGACATAGAAAATACACATATTTGATAGTTTATTAGCTATTCGGTTGCAGAAGGCAGAATTCAAAGGTCCTTCCTAAGAGTTTAGGTTGTGTGCTGTTGGCCTTTGGTAGCTATCGTGAGCTTTGGACACAAAGCATTTAGACTGACTCTGGAAAGACGTGGAGAGGAGAAATCAGTCTTCGTGGTGACAAAGAGGCAGCAGGTGAGTCCTGCCAAAGTGCCAGCCCTCAGTTAAAATCCTAATTCTGGTACTAGCCAGGTGTGACCCTGAGTAATTAACTTCACTACTTTATGACGCAGATCCTTGACCTATTGAAGAAAAAGATCGAATTTGATCATAGCCCAAGCCCACGGTAGTACTGTGTATAAAGCCTAGAAATTTCATATCAAGGTTGTAAAAATATTTGGATGCTTCTTTTACCAGTGAAGTATGTTTTTTAAATTGTTTTTCGGCATCTTGAAGTCCTGCTAGGATTCGTTAGGGAGTAACTTTAATTCATAGGATCTCAGATTTAAAATGAAGCTCACATTATCTCAAATAGGAAATGGAAAAATATCAAGGGAGAAAAATGAACCAAGCCAGTTATCACTAAAATAATTACGTCATTGTTGACATGTTGTTAGGGCTGACAAAGGAGATGCATCTGAAGATTTTGTAGGTGCACGCTGTGTGCTAATGCAAGCCGCTGTCCCAGAATGCGTGTGTGTATGAGCAGCTGTGCACATCCACGCCTGTGTGTGGCGCATGGCTGTGTCTGTCTACTTCACCTGTCTCGTGCCTCCATGTGGACTGCTGTTCCACTCTCTCACTCCTCCCCAGGTTAGGGGGCTCATTGTTTCTCATGGAATTGCTTGTGGTTTTTCTCTGCTCTCAGTGACACATGCAGTGGTGGAGAGAGGCTTGCTATCATCTCCTGGGCCTGGGATGGACGGCCACCTGCCCTCTCACTGACCCGCATCCCGTGCCAGCTCTGTTACTAACAACGGCAATAATTTAACCTCAATCTGTTTCTTTGGTGTATTTTTTAAGTGTTTCTGCAATGCAGGCAAGGAAAAGGGGTGTTACATACGGACATCCTCAGACTCCAAGATGTGGAGATGCTTGTGTGTGTGTGTGATGGTGGAAGTGACCTGTTACCAGGAAACCGGGGTGCTCCAAATGCCATTGGCACTTGCTGGTGAAGGGCCCTTGCCTGGGAGCAGGCTGCCTTAGTCTTTGGAACCTGGGCCTCTTCGCCACGGCTCCTTCCTCGCACCCAGGGCCACCTCTTCCTGCTGCGCCAGCCACCTGTCTACAGCCTTTCCCTTTTCTCTCCCTCTGTTCCATCCGTGTGAACCATTCAGCTTCGATTATCTGTGAGTCTTGACATAAAATACTCTAATTGTCAAATTATATTACACTACAGGTCTCGATTTCAATTTTTTTTTTTTTTTTTGAGACAGAGTCTCACTCTTTTGCCCGGGCTAGAGTGAGTGCCGTGGCATCAGCCTAGCTCACAGCAACCTCAGACTCCTGGGCTCAAGCGATCCTCCTGCCTCACCCTCTGGAGTAGCTGGGACTACAGGCATGCGCCATCATGCCCGGCTAATTTTTTCTATATATTTTTAGCTGTCCAATTAATTTCTTTCTATTTTTGGTAGAGAAGGGGGTCTCGCTCTTGCTCAGGCTGGTCTCGAACTCCTGAGCTCAAACAATCCGCCCGCCTCGGCCTCCCAGAGTGCTAGGATTACAGGCGTGAGCCACCGCGCCTGGCCTCGATTTCAATTTTTGAAAGCATTTCTGGTACTTGTATTCCCTGCTGCTTGAGCTAGAAATTGTGTCCGTTTGCAAACAGTGAAAACCCCAACAAATGTAGCTAAAAATGGTGAGCTTTTCCTTTCCTTTTCTTTTTTAGTTTCTTTCTTGCATATCAAGAAGCCTGGAAGTTACTATCGAGGGTTGGAATGGTGGCTCCCTAGCACCACCGAGAACACACCCTTTCTGTCTTTTCTTCCATCCACAAAATGTGGCTGCTCTGCCGCCAGCCCCCCCCCCCCCCAATTCCTGCTTAGATCTCACTGGCTAGAACCCTAAGCAAAGGGCTGGGGAGAGGTAGTTCTGCTAGTAAGGAAAAGGGGGTGGGCGGACGTGGAGCAGGCCCAGCAGCCTCTGACAGTGAAACCTGGTC
Source organism: Avahi laniger (assembly GCA_963575035.1). NCBI lineage: Eukaryota > Metazoa > Chordata > Mammalia > Primates > Indriidae > Avahi > Avahi laniger. The sequence continues at coordinate 2,240 of CAUYSK010025962.1, forward strand.
TCGCTCACACGGCAGGAAAGATGCCACAAACATAGCACAGGCCACTCTGCAGTGTTCGAATTTTAACAGGAAATTACTTAGTAAGTCACCGTTCTGTTTGCTGAGTACTAGCTAGCTTGTGGAGCTGGCCATCTGGGGGCTTGGGACCTCCCAAGGTCCTTACCACCACGTCAGGTGGGCAGGTAATTCCTATGGGACAGTCGATAGCTACTTTAATTAGTAGCATTAGCCCTTGGTGTGCTCAGAATACTTGACCACAGACAGTATAATTTTGACATGAAAATAAAGACATGTGATATCATGTTGGTGCAATAATGCCATCATCAAAATGCAGAATCGTAGGCCGGGCGCGGTGGCTCACGCCTGTAATCCTAGCTCTCTGGGAGGCTGAGGTGGGTGGATCACTCAAGGTCAGGAGTTCGAGACCAGCCTGAGCAAGAGCGAGACCCCCGTCTCTACTAAAAATTGGAAAGAAATGATCTAGACAACTAAAAATATATATAGAAAAAATTAGCCGGGCATGGTGGCGCATGCCTGTAGTCCCAGCTACTCCAGAGGGTGAGGCAGAAGGATCACTTGAGCCCAGGAGTTTGAAGTTTCTGTGAGCTAGGCTGACACCACGGCACTCCAGCCCGGGCAACAGAGCGAGACTCTGTCTCAAAAAAAAAAAAAAAATGCAGAATCGTTAGAATATGGTAATGGACATCTGGATATTTCTATTTCTCTTTGACTATTCTCTATTTTTATAGTGATGTCCTGTGGTCGTAGCCAAGAAATAAGCAGGGGGGAAACCAGGACAGGAACTGGAGCCATTGATTTGCGTCCTGCCTCTGTCTACCGCAGGGAGTTACCTGACTCCCCCCGCCCCTGGCGCTTCTGCTGAGGAGAACTCGGGTGCACGCGACCCAGCTGCGTCAGGAGGGGTCCCCGGAAAGGCGCCGCTTCCCTTCGGTGCCGGCCCCTCTGTTCCTCCCTCTTCTCATCACCGCACATCCGGTGCCTCTTTTCTAGGGAAACAGCGATCTCTTAACCATGGGCTAATCGCTTCACCTGCGTCAAACGCTATTTCTAACTAGTTAACATAGTTTTCATCTGTGACAAATAAACTCCTCTCGTTTTCGAGGGATTCTAGTTACTTTCCATTTGGCGCTTGAGAGCTCACAGTGAGGAGCGGTTTGAGCATTTGGCATCCGCAGTTGCTGACTGACTCGGAGCGTAAAAGATTCCAGCGCCTGCATAAACGAGTGCCACCTGCGCGACAGGCGCGGAGCAGTGTGTCACTGATTGCCTAGGGAAGCCGTAGGAGAACCAGATACGTCTTTTTATTCTGCGATGATGCTGCACCATTTTCTCACACCGTTTTGAAACTCAGGTAGATGTTTTAATATGTGGAATTGATATTTTTTAGCCTAGCCAACTTTGAGTGACGAAGCTTTATGAATAGGGAATTAGATAATTGATGTTACCATCATAATAACCTGTCTAATTTTATAAAATGTAATTTGTAATATATATACTGAAATAATTTCCAGTCAACACTCTGCATTTAATAATTTTACAATCTTCACCAGAAATTCTCAGAATATTAATACATTTAGACTCCCGTGGCCAGGATCACACAAAAGACCCAGTATTTTGGTGAATGTATTTTATTGACTAGTTCAGATCTACTTTACTTTCCGAGAATAAAACCAAAAGATTTTCTCACTTGTTTATAAGGCCGAGCAGAAAAAACATTAGGAAGAACCAGGTGTACAACAACCAATCTACCAAAATAATGAGGACGGATGAGAAACAAAGAAAACATCAGAAGAGAGGACACGTTCTTGTCATCGTTTGCACTTTCAAATGCTGGCGTTTGATGGACTGGCATGAATGCGTTCTGGTAAGCGCTCAGTTGACATAATGTCAGTTGACATTATTTTTAGGGAAGAACTTGGGTATTCGAGTAAATAGCTGAAATGCTATGGCTTTTTTCCTCTCCCATGTTTTGAGATGTGTAACACTTTTCTGTCTCTTCTTTTTTTTCCCTAAATATAAATCTTCATTCTTTGATTCTTTCATTTCTTATGTAATATGAAGCAAAGTTAGCGTTATTTATACCTGTGTATTAGTTGGTGTTTTTCTTACAAAGTGCTAAACTTGTATAATATTGTATTGATTAAATTTATACCCACAATTCATCTATATTATTGAAAAGGTTGAAAGAGCTTTTATTATTTCATTTTTCAACTTGGCAAGTGAAAGGGAAAAGAGGTCAAATGGCAGAAATTAAAGAGCCCGTTGATGAAGCCAAAACAAAATCTCAGGTCCCAGAGATCCCAATTTCTTGCCAAAATAAGCCTTTAAATTTTGCTTCTGTCTGCTTCATATCCAAGTTTTATTGAACTGGTACATCTCATTTTCCCTGGTGTACTTGCTACACTGAAATAAACTAGCTCAGGAATGCTTTACCATCTTCTAATTATAAATTGATATACTTTAATCTTCAGTTGTCAATCAGCCAGTTTCCACCATGGCTCCAATAATCTCACCATTTTCCTCCACTTCAAATTCCTTACCACTTCTCTCAGTTTAATGAAAAATCTCATAGCTCTCATCTTCTCTCTCCTCAACCCCAGCTCCACTTCACACAATGCAGTTATGTCAGCTCCCGATGGCTTTACGGAGATTCTCACTATGTATATGTTTAATTCCTCTTTACTTTGGGTTGTAAAAAGGCCCATAGAGATACCTTTTTATCCATTTCTGGGTTCTGTCCCATCGTGGTCAACCTGATAGCAAATGTTCAAAAGTGGAGAGGTGGTCATGTGACCTGAGACCTGCCTGGTGGAATAACAGAGGCTCGGAGGGTGTCCGCCAAGACGGAACATTCCTGACGGCCCGGGGCAAGGCCAGGCTCGGTGTTGACGGGGCACAGTCTTCTCTATCTATTGCTGGAAACAGCAGGCATCTGAACAGCTCAGAAGTGAGGGGGCGCATGGTGGGCTGTTAACATGTTCCCCTTAAGTATACAATGCTTGGACCTCACTATTTTTACTCTGCCATTTCGATTCTGTGATTTTATTTTTTAATCCTCAACAGTTACTCATTATTCATGCCTTACATACTTAAAAAGTCATTTTAGAACTGATGCCCATAACCTATACTGCTAACTGGTTTTCGATTTTTGACTACAGTTCTTTTAAAAATCTTTGAGGTAAATGGCATACAATGAAAAGCACGTATCTTAAGTGTACAATTAGCTGAGTTTTGACAAATGTATATTCTCTTGTAACCAACACTCTTACCAAGGCATATTTTCATTATTCCAGAAAGTTCAGTTTTTGTCTTTTCCCTTCAGTTCCTCTCAAGAGTCATCCAGGGTTCTGATTTTTGCCACCATACACTAATTTTTGCTGCCAAGGAACTTTGTATAAATAGAACAATACAATATATATTATATTACACTTCTTAGTGTTCCTCCTCCTTGGCTCTTTACGATGCTGTGAAATTCATGTACATGTTTGAGTGGTTTTCTCCACTCTACGCCACCACTGTTTTATCCATTATGTTATTGACGGACCACTGAGTCATGTCCAGATTTGGGCTATAATGAATAAGGCTGCCGTGAATATTCTTATTTGTATCATTTTAGTAGACATATATTTTTACTTTTATTGTTTTCTTCCATGGGTTAGAATCTTTAGAACTATGTTTAATAGAAATGGTGAGAGCAGACATCTCTTCCTTATTCCTTGTTTCTGATCTTAGCAAAAAGCAGTACGTTTTCCCAATTAATTATGACGTTAACTGTATTTTTGAAAAATATCTTTGTTGATTTGAAGAAGTTTCCTTTTATTCTTTTTTTCTGAAAGCTTTAATTATAAGTAAGGGTTGAATACTGTCAAATGTTTTCTTCATTTCAACTGATAAAATTATATAGTTAATCTGATTTTTTTGAGATGATAAATATTTATAATAGTTATTCAATCAACCTTGCATTTCAGAGATAGAACACACTTCGTCATGATGTATTGTCCTTTATATATATTTCCAGATTGGTTTTGTTCATATTTATTAAATGTTTTGTTTGTATATTTCTGGCCAATATTTGTGAAAGACATTAATCTGTAATTTTCATTTTTTATACCTTTACCTGGTTGGCTTCGATTAAAGCTGATCTTATAAAATGAATTGGTATGTGTTTCCTTCTGTAATTTCTGAAATGTTTTTAGTATTTACTTTTTAGTATTTGAATTAATTTACCAGTGAAACCATGCAGGCCTGGAATTTTTAGTCTGGAAAGGTTCTTGATAATGAATTCAATTTCTTTAATAGGTAAAGGGTAGTTCAAATTTTATGTTTCATCTTCAGTTAATTTTGGTAATTTTGGTAATTTGTATTTTTCAAGAAATTTGACTGTTTCAGTATGTTGTTAAAATTTGACTGTTTCACTGTATTGTTAAATTTATGGTCATAAGGCCATTTTATATCCTAATTTACCTTTTACTGCTTGTAGGATCTGTAATAATATCTCATTTCTCATTATAATATTGATAATTTGTGGGTGTTTTTTTTAAAATGTTTTTATCTTTAATCCCTCAATCTCTGAAACTTGTTATTTTTCCAATGGTTTGCCTATTTTCTACTTCATTGTTTCTGATTTTATTTTTATAGTTTTTTCCCTGCCATTGACTTTGACTTTAATGTGTGTGTCTCTCTTTCTATCCTTTTAAAGTGGAAGCTTAGATTCTTGACTCTAAACTTTTTTTTAGTTTTCTGATATAAATATTTAAAGCTATGAGTTTCCCTATAAACATTTCTTCACAGCTATGACATGTAATTTTCACTCTTCTTTGATTCAAAATATTTTCTAATTTCTATTGTGATTTCTTCATTGATCCATAAATAATTTATGTTGCTTAACTTGCAAATGTTTAGGGATATTTTAGATATTTTCTTTAATGGATTTCTAATTAAATTCATTGTGATTAGAGAGTATACACTATTAGATTTAAAAAAAAATTAGTCCAGTGTCACTCATTGCATTTAGTTCACATGTCATTTTAGTCTTCTTTAATCTGGAATAATTCATTAGTTTTTGACATTTTTATAACAGTGAGTGCAGGCTAGTTATTGTGTTCATCATCTTTTAATTGGGGATCATCCGATGTTTTCCAATAAATATATTCAAGCTATGTATTTTTTACTGAAATAACACAGAATGGCTGTTGTTTTTAGTACATTATGTCAGGAAGTACATGTTATTGAATTGTTCCTTTTCTAATAATGTTAATTTCGATCACTTTGTTAAAGTTATGTCTTCAAGGTCTCTCTGCTATAAATTACTGCTATGCTTTTGTAATTAATATGTATCTTGAGTGGAAACAGTTTGAGGCTAGAATAATATCCTGTTTTTTCTCAAATGTTTCCTCTACTACTTTTTAGTATCCACGGATGGTTCTTATCCAAATCAATTATTGTATGATGATAATATCAAATGGTACTTTTCTAATTTGATCATTCCTTCTAAATTTATTCTTTGAGATTCTACTATAAGGAAAAGGTTTTCCTTTTTTACTATTAATTTATTTCTATATGAAGTTATGCATTCTTAATTTAGAACATGCACGTTAGCCAGTGGAAGCCCCTTCAAACTGGCTCTTGTGTCCTTTTGATATGTCATTTTTTCAGCACTCTTGATTTCTGACGTAGCAAAATGCTCTGCTGTCATTTTGCACCTCCCAGTCCCAGCCTTGAAATTAGTATTTTCTCCATAAGCCCTGGTATCTTTTAGTGGAGAATGGTATTTGAAAGCCAAGATTTGAGCACTAGATATTCTCATTGGCACTGCATGTTAATACTTCAGTTCCTCTCAGTAAGTAGAGCAGTGGAACACAGGCGTACACACGTATCTATCAATATATCAATTACAAATGTATATATCAATAGGTACATTTATAGCAATATCTGATACCTCTAGTTTCAATTTAATACAAAAAGTTTATTCTCACCTCTTCCGTCTCTATACCTAACTTGAAAATTCAGGCTTCCTGGCTGCAATATATTTACTTATTTGCTCAATTTTACAATTTGGATAAAGTAGTATTAGAATTGCTAACTCACATCACTGCGAGAGAACATAAATCCCTAATGAGTAGATTTCAACATTTGTTTACGTTTCTTTTCTCTGTTCAGCCTGAGGATATATAATAAAAATAAAGTGTCTATAATTTACTTGAATCAGCTCTTTTCCCCCTTTTCTGTGTGGTGATGTCCCTCATTTGAAATATAATTAGGTTTATTTTTGTTTGTGTTTTAGGGTTATGGTTGATTTGATTATATATTTTTGTATGTGTGATATGTGAACATATTTCAAAATCAAACCAGGCAAAATGTATACTAGGCAGATGTTACCCTCCATCCTGACCCTACTTTCTATTTGCTTTTTGTTTATATATCCTGTGTTTTTTTAAGCATGAATGAGTAGATATATATTCATTTTCTTAGTTCTCTTTCTAATGTAAAAGATCTCAAAGAATAGATATTTACACTTCGCTTCCACTTAGCAATATAACTTGGAAAACCACTTCATATTAGTTCGTAGAAATGTTCCTCATCCTTTTTTAAAGCTGCATAGTATACCCTTGTGTAGATGTATCACTTTTTTCAATTCCTATGTATGAGGAGTTGGTTGTTTCTAATAATTGGCAATTATAAACATTGTTGCAATGAATAATTTGCATCTATGTGTATTTGCATTGTTGAAGTGTATCTTCAGGGTAACTTATTAGAAGTAGGATTGCTAAATCAGAAGGTAAATGCTAACCAGATTTGGTAAATATTTCATGAACCAATTTGTATTTCAACCAGCAGTGTGTGAAAGTGCCTGTTTTCCCAAAGCCCTAACAGAAAACATGTGGTCATGCTTTTAAATTCTTGACAATCTGACAGGTGGTAACAGTGTAGTTATTCTTACAAAATGTATAGTGGTTATAATTTATTTTTAATAAATTACATCCATTTTAATTATATAGTTTGATGATTTTTGACAAATGTATACATCAGTGTAATTAATCACCACCACAAGCCAGGGAAAGTGCATTTCTATCCCTAAAAGTTTGTTTATGTCTCCTTGCAGCCAATTTTCCTTTCTACCCTTGGAAACCAACAACCCGTGGTACAAATTCTCTCACTGTGCATTAGTATTGCCTGTTCTACAGTTTCATGTAAATAGAATCACAGCATATAATTTTTTACATTTGACTTTAGCTCAGCATAATATTTTGACATTCATCCATGGTATTGAGTATTGATGTTTTTGATGCTGAGAAGTATTACCTATATGGATATACCTCAAATTGTTTATCCATTCACCTGATTATGGACATTTGGGTTATTATCAGTTTTTGAATATGTAAATAAATCTTGTATGAAGACTTATTTAAAAGTCTTTGTGTGAAAATATGTTTCATTTTGCTTAGTTAAATATCTAAAAGAAGAATAACTGGATAATAGAGTATATGGATATTTAACTTTATAAGAAACTGACAAACTGCTTTCTAAAATGGTTCCACCATTTTGTACTCCCGCAATGTGGAAGAGTTCCAGTCGCTCTACAAGCTCATCAACACCTTATATTGTTCATCTTCTTAAATTTAGCCACTGCAGTATGTATGTAGTGCTATCTCATTGAGGTTTTAATTTGCATTTTTCTTAATGAGTATAGATGCCAAGGATTTTTCACGTGCATGTTGACCATTTTAACATATGTTCTTATGTTAAGCAGTTTCAAATATTTTGACAGTTTTCACAGAGTTGATGTCTTATTGTGTTGTAAGAATTCTCTATATATTCTGGATACCATTATTTTGTCAGATAGATGTATTGCAAACATTTTCTATCTGTGTCTTGAATTTTCATTTCTTAACACTGTCTTTGAGGAACAGAAGTTTCATAATTGAATTAGGTCCAACTTATTTTCTTTGCTGTAAAATGTTTTGGTTTTGGTGTCATAGCTAAGAAATCCTCATGTACTCAGATTTTTTTTCCTATGTTTTCTTAATTATGTTTTATAGTTTTAGCCTTCACATTTAGGTCTATGGTTTAATTTATATTGTTTTGTCAAAAATCAATTTTCCACAAGCGTGTGAGTCTATTTCTGGTTTCTCTTTTGTTTTCCAATAGTCTATATGAACGTGACGCAAAACCGTCCCAACAATGACCAGTGAGGGTAAAGTAACGTGCATAATTATTTATGCATGTCCCTACTTCACAGCGATGACATCTCATGAAATCAATTCAGCTGAAAGACCAGAAATCAACCTGGTCACTGAGCAGCCAGGCACTACCTTTCATCTCAACTTTCAAAGTTTTGTATTACCCAAAGTAGCTTAGAAATTTCACTCCCACTCCCTGTAGTAATTTATAATCTTTCTTAGTATGATTGATTTTATTAAATGCAATCTTTCAGTACATTTTGAAAAGGGCCAGAAAGTGCTGGACTTAAAAGGAGTAGTGTACCTTTAGTTAGCACAGAAGGGAACAGAGCAAATTCTGACCCAGCCACTTACTGTCTTTGTGAACTCGGCAAGTTATACATCCACCAGGAGCCTTGGTTTCCTCGTGTGAAGTAGGCACAACAACATATACTATTTAGTATCTACTATTGTCTAATAATATCTATTCCATACTATAATATTATATATCAAACACTTAGCATGTATCAGTAGTATATAATGATAACAAAATTTTCAATAAATATATATTATTATTTTTATTCTATTACAACTCATTTTGTCTTTTGAAAAATCTCCAAGTACTTTACTATACCACCTCTATGACACATGCAAAGAGAACTCCCCAGATATATCATTTTTAGATGTTCACTGAACCACCTTTAAAATAATTCCTTTTTATGCTTTCAGACATATCGAATCTACTTGGTGCTTATAATGTCTTAACTTGTTCTGCACTGAAAATTCAGACTTCAGAGTGGAAACATAACTCATGAGGAAAAATCAATACTTACACGCTCAGCGTTAAGCAAGACCAGGTTTCGTGCCACGGGGCACGTCAGTTTAATGCTGAGACCAGGAGTCTATGCTTATCAGCGTTGCACTTTTAATTGATAATGGCATCTGAAGCTAGTGATGCTCAGCTTTTCAAATAAAGTTTTACCATTTTTGGAGAAATTTCTTGCTACACAGGACATGGCTTGCAGAATTCTGTGCATTTGATTTGGAAGACAATGAGATCTACATGTACATAATTATACAAAAAGAAAACATTGTTATAAAAACATTTTCATGAATCAGAAAAAAGGATAATTTTTCATGGCAAAGGATAGACATTTATATTGACCAGAGAATTTTTTAAACTTACATCAACTGCAAACTGACTTTGGGTTGTTGTTTTTTTTTGTTTTTTTTTTCATTTTATAGGCTAAATTAGCCTGCCATTTCAACTAACGGCCTAGTAACTTTATGGAGATTAGCAAACCCTGTGCTTAGTTAACACTGTCTTTGACCTTGCTAATAGTAGTTTTATATTACAGAAACATGCTGGATAATTTCAGTGTCTTTAATTCCTGGAAAAATTACCTAAGAGCACATTGTAAGTAAAATACAGGATGTTGTCCCCAAAATAAATTTTTTGGGTAGCCTGACTTCTAGGCAAGAGTTCTACTGATTGACTGTACAACAGATATCCACTTCTATTGGCATCCTGGTTTAGAGGTCAATCTCTCAGAAATTGGCCAAAATGAATCATTTTGATCACCTGTGAATAGGCGGATAAAAACAGAGTTACAGCCTCCCTATACTGAAAGAAATGAGGAGGGGCTTCTGGGCCATGAAACTGGCTAAAATTCTCATCAGTTAGTTCTTCATGGGACTGGCTGCTGCCGAGGTCCCGGTGGGGCTGCCCTCTGCGAGGACTTGCCAGGTTGTTAGCAGCGGAGGCCTAGGAGGGTCTCTTTCGGTGGAGACACTCCTGCATCTGATGAATTAATTCCAGGTTGTTTCTGGAAAGGCTTTATTTATTTCATTGGTAATAACTAGATGTTACACATTTTACCTGCAATAAGAGATTCAGATTTACATACGCAGCCAAATATTCCTGAGAAAAAGATCTATTGTGTTTTTCCTCGTTTCTCTCGCCAATGCCTGTGATTGAGTCTTCTCGAATTCCTTAAGCAATTCACTGTTTACTAAATATTCACTGTGGCTCAGAAAAGAGGTGCGGAGAACAATACATGATTTTTAGGTTAATGTGTTCATCTCGAGTCCGAAGGGCGTTATAGAAACAGAAGTGCTTTTTTCATTCCTAAGTAGGAATTTCCATGCCAAGGTGTTTTGGCAGGACAAACCTGCTCTGGGGACGACACGGGAACCCCATGACAGTAGGAATGTGGAATTTGACGGAAAACCCTTGCTGTTAGTTAGTGTGCTCAACAATGAACTTTCCAGCCCAGGGCGGTTGGAAGGTGCGTCCTCGTGCACGCGCTGCAGGCCCCAGGGGAGGCTGGGCGACGGCCGCTTCCTGCAGCAGGCTGACCGGGCGCACACTCTGTGCCGCGCTCCTGTTCATAGAGAGATTAGCCGGCAAAACCTGAAGAAACAAATGGCAGTTAGAGGGTCACCCCATGCAAGCTGAGGTATAAATGTCCAGCTTTAAGACTGATGGCATTATTTCCCACTTGGGACGGAGTTTCTAGAGACGTGTGTCTAGGCACGATCGCAGGGACACAGATCCGCCACAAACACCCCACTATCAGTTCAATCAACAGTCACTCATTACACGCCGAGCCTGGGCCAACCTGCGTGGCCACAAGGAGAAGCGGTAAATGAGCAAAAGTCCCTGCACGCAGAAAGTTTACCTTCCGTTGGAAAAGACAGGCAGGAAGCGGAGTGCCAGTGGATGAAGAGAACAAGCATTCTTCCAAAACAGAGTCCCGGCAGGGGGTGGTCAGGCTCTGGGCAGAAGACATTTCAGTAGCGAGAATCTTCGACATCCAGTGCACACGCACTTAATCTCAAATCCAGCCTCTTATTCCGGCTCACGGGGCCTCCTGCACCCGGTTCCTGCTCCTCTTCCAGACTTCTTGTCAGTCACCCCCAAGTTCTTAGAATTTCTTTCATTT
>CAUYSK010025965.1:0-47822 GCA_963575035.1 Avahi laniger
AAGCCCTCCAGGGGCATTTGTAGCATGAGAGGAGCTCCAGGGCAAAAAGCAGAGAGTTATGGTGAGGTGCTGTCAGCCTGAAATGAGTAGAAGCCTCTGTTTTACATTCCTGGAGCCACCTCTGCCTCAACATCCTCTGACCCAACCATGTCATCCCTCATGTAAAATTCAGCCCTTTCATTGATTTCCACAAACCAAAATAATCTCAATAAGAATTTGTCACAAGGGACAAATACTGTATGATTCCATTTATATGAGGTAAGTACAGTTGTCAAATTCATAAGAAATAAAAAGTCCAATAGTGATTGACAATAGCTCGGAGGAGGGGAAAATAAGGATATATTGTTTAATGAGTATGGATTCTCAGTTTGGGAAGATAAAAAATTCTAGAGATGGATAGTTGTGGTGGTTACAAAACAATAGGAATGTGCTCAATGCCACTGAACCGTGCACTTAAAAAATGGTTAAAATGGTAAATTTTATGCTATGTATATTTTGCTGTAATTTTAAAATATTGAAATTTCAATTAAAAATAATTTGTGAGTTTAACTTGATTAAATATTTTGAGAGGTTTCAAGGACTCATATTGTACTACCTCAGTCTTCTATTCTCCTCTCTCTTCCTCTTCCCATGCTGTCCCTCACCCCCTCTTCTCTTTTAGCCCTGGGCACACCAAGTTCCCCCTCCTCTAATGCAAAGATAATTATTTTCCTAAATAAAGATGATTATGTGTAAAAATAATTCTGGTGATTGCTATTTGAAAAATAAAATTATCTCATTATATACAAGTTAGACTGACTGACTTTCTGAGTTTTAGGAACACAGATTATCTCTGACTAAAGCACAAGTATTTATATACATATTTTCTAGAAAGAATGAGATCATCTTTCTTAAGACAGTCTTCAATCTATACATGTGTGACATTAATCATAAAACAGTTGTAGCATAGTGAATGAGATACATCACACATAAATATTTCCATAACTCTGAACGATGTTCCAGCAGAGATTGAAAAGATGAAGTGGTGGAGAGACATTAAAATAGAACTTTCATTTTCTGGCTTTTAAATTATCAATCTATTAGAAGGCTATGTCTGGATATCTGAAAATCACAAAAGGAGAGCTGCCACCTCTCTAATTTAATGCCAAATTCCCAAGAGTAGTTTACTGTCAGAGTTTTATCCTGTATTACGGAGACAAGCACTGGCAGGTTTCCATGAGATCCATATAAGCTTTTAACTCCTAGATCAGGTCATGTGACTGATAACTGGATTCTTGCATAGGCTTTTACCATCGTTTTCGTAATACACTTGGTGATTGAGTTGACTCCCATAAATTTAGTCCTGTTACTACCCCACTGGGGTTTACACTGTTGATGCCCAACCACCTACCACTCTTGTGCATTAACATTTCATAAAAGCTCTACTTACAGGTCTCCTAAAAGCTTTCTCATGTATATACTAGTGTCTTCAAAGGCTTTTTTCTTTCTCAGTAACTGAAAATAGTTGTTATACCTTAAAAATAATTCAAAAACAGAAATGACTAACTTTTTTCTACACTAAAAATACCACAATATGTTATTCAGGCAGCAAGAAGGTTGTGAATAAGTGCCCCTGACTTAAAATTCTTAATTTTTATCTATTCAATATAATCACAAAATGTCAGGATTTGAAGATTGATTAAAAATCAGTTAATCCAAGGGTTAGAAATTGCTCATCCAGAGGTTAAATTTGGTTTTCAGAAATGTGTTATTCAGCACACAAAATCTTTTTAAACATTCGGAATCATCTACCACATTTTAAAATGAGGAGATTGCACATCAATATTTAAGGATCTGGCAGCACTAGCCTACTGTTCCTGCATAGTAATGATGGGCTGGAGACTGGTAGCTGCTACTATCTGTGTTCTCCACTATACCACAGTCCTCACTATGCTGTGCTGGTTTTTGCCACGTGTTCATCTAAGGATGCTGCCTGAATTTTGTATGTATATGAGAATTTGTCTGTTATCATTTCAGAGATTAGAAAACATGAAACATAGTGTTTACGTGACTCTTCTAAGAGTGAATAAAGAGTAAGTGACAAATATATCTGAAGCCAAAGCTTGTCTCTACATAAATTGCTTGTGGACTATAGAACTTATTCTTTGTGAAATGCTATAGTATTCTGAAGGACACAGTTTGAAGAAATCCGCACTCTACTACCACACCTCTTCTCTTAAAATGTCATTTTTCTTTTTTTTTTTTATTTCAGCATATTATGGGGGTACATATGTTTAGATTATGTATGCTGCCCTTGCCCCCCCCAAATCCGAGTTTCAACTATGTCCATCCTTCGGGTGGTACACATTGCACTCTTTGTGTATGTATATACCCGTCCCCTCCTCCCTCCTCCCCCTCCCTCATCCCCCTGCCCAACATCCAATAGATGTTATTCTTACATGTGCATTTATGTGTCTTTTTTCTAAGTTTTTGAGTGCTCTATTACTTCAGTCTATTTCCCAACATAAGCATCAATTTACACTAAATGATTTTTAAAAATTAGTTCTGAATATTTAAAATAAAGATTATCTAATTCTTATTCAATATTATAGTTCATCAGTCTTGGGCTTTAGTCCTGGTTTTTATTTTCCAAGTGATAACCTACATTAGATTGTTTTCAATCTAATAAGCAACACCAAAAAAGAAAATATCAATAATTATGTTTTCATAATGTAAAATGTGTCTAATTATCTATTAAAACTATGATTTTTCTGTATTTATAGTCAGGATATACTCTTTTATTGATAGATATTAGTTGTACATATTTTAATGGTATGGATGTTATTTTAGTATCTCTATATGATGTGCTATCACAGTAACTGGGATATACATCACTTCAAACATAAGAAAAGATGTAATAGACCTTACAGAAATGAAAAAGTCATTTAGGGAATTTCAAAATACAGCACAAAGTTTTAACATACTAGACCAAGAGGAAAAATTTCAGAGCTTGAAGACAAGGCTTTTGAATTAAACAAGTCAGTCAAAAATGTAGAAAAAAGTAAGTAAAAGGAATAAACAATCTTTCTAGGAAATATAGGACTATGTAAAGCAAATGAATATATGAATCATACCTATTCCTGAGGGAGAAGAAAACGAAAAAAATGTGGAAAACCCATTTGAGGGAATAATTGAGGAAAAATTCCCTAATATCAATAGAGATTTAGATATCCAGTTACAAGAAGTTCATTCAAAACCTAGCAGATTCATGGTAAATAGGACATCACCAAAACACATAGTCATCAGTTCCTCCAAAGTCAAAATGAAATAGAAAATCTTACAAGCTGTGAGATGAAAGCAACAAATAACTAACAAAGGAAAACCTATTAGACTAATGGTAGACTTCTCAACAGATGCCTCGCAAGCCACAAGGGATTTGAGTCCGATTTTTAGCCTTCCAAAACAGAATAACTGTCAACCAAGAATTTTGTGTCCTGAAAAGCTTCATAAATAAAGGATAAATACTTTCCCAGAAAAGCAAACGCTGAGGGAATTTGTCACCACAAGACTTGCTCTACAGGAAATGCTTGAAAGAACTCCGTGAATGGGACAAAATAACAGATACTCACCAGTATAAAGACACCCAGAAGTTAAATCTCACAACTCTTATAAAAGAGAGGAGAAAACAAAGCAAATTTATAACAATCAACATGACGAACATAATGGTATCTCACATATCAATGCTAACACTAAATGTAAACAGTCTTAATTCTCCACTTAAAAGATAAAGATTTTCTGAATGGATTTAAAAACACAATCCAAATATATTCTGCCTTCAAGAAACCCATTTCACTTGAAAAGTTTCTCGTATGCTTAAGACAAAGGAATGGAAAAAATATTCCACACAAATGGAAACCAAAACTGAGCTGGAGTAGCTATTCAGATAAAATAGACTTTAAATCAACAATGGTGAAAAGAAAAAAAAAAGGCAATGATGGTCATTATGTGATGATAAAGGAGTCAATTCAACAATAAGATATAACAATCCTAAGTATACATAGGAGCTTTCAGATTTATGAAACAAATTCTATTAGCTCTAAACAAAAAAATAAACAGCAACATCATAATAGCCAGGTATTTCAACACTCTACTGACAGAACTGAACAAATCACTGAGGCAGAAAATCAACAAAGAAGCATTGGACTTAAATGGGACTCTAGAGCAAATGGACCTAATAGACATTTACAGAACATTCTACCCAAAACCTGCAGAATGTACATTCTTCTCATCAGCAGATGGGACATTTTCCAAGATAGATCATATGTTAGGCAAGTCTCAGCAAATTCAAAAAAATCAAAATTATACTATGTATATCTTCTCAGACAACAGCGGAATAAAACTAAAAATCAATTCCAAGAGGAACTCTCAAACTATACAAATACATGGAAATTAAACAACCTGATTCTGAATAATCAATGGCTCAATTATGAAATTAAGGTGGAAATCAAAATATTTTTTAATTAAATGACAAAGATGACATTTGTCATCTGGGATAGAGCAAAAGCAGTGGTAAGAGGGAAATTCATAGCCTTAAGTGCTTACATCAAAAAGATAGAAAGGCGAGGTGCAGTGGCTCAGGCCTGTAATCCTAGCACTTTGGAAGGCCAAGGTGAGAGGATTGCTTGAGGTCAAAAGTTTGAGACCAGTCTAAATAAAAGTGAGACCCAATCTGACAGAAAAATTAGCCAGGTATGGTTGTACATGCCTGTAGTCCCAGCTACTTGGGAGGCTGATATAGGAGGACTGCTTGAGCTCAGGAGTTTGAGATTTCAATGAGCTCTGATGATGCCACTGCACTCTAGCCTGGGCAACAGAGCAAGACCCTGTTTACAAATTAACAACCTTATGTCACACCTCAAGGAACTAGAAAAAGAACAAATGAAATCCAAAGCTGGCAGAAGAAAAGAAATAACAAAGATCAGAGCAGAACTAAACAAAAGGAAAACTATAAAAAACAATAAAAAGGATCAATTAAACAGAAAGCTGTTTCTGTGTAAAGGGAAACAAAATTGATAGACAACTAGCTAGACTAACCAGAAATAGAAAAGAAAGGACTCAAGCTCAATCAGAAAGGAAAAAGGAGACATTACAACTGATACTAGAGAAATACAAAATATCATCCATGCCTACTATGAAAACTTGTATTCACCCAAACTAGAAAATCCAGAGAAAATGGATAAATTTTTGGAAACACAACTTCCCAAGCTTGAACTAGAAAAAAAGAGAAATCCTGAACAGACCAATAATAAATAGTGAGATTGAAATAGTAAGAAAAAAAATCTCCCTAGGAAAAAAAACTCTCCGACTGGATGGATTCCCAGCCAAATTCTACCAGACCTACAAAAAGCTGGCACCTATCCTACTGAAACTGTTCAATAACATCGAGCATGAGGGAATCCTCCCTAACTTATTCTACTAAGCCAGTATCTCCCTGATACCAAAGCCAGGAAGGACACATCAAAAAAAGAAAACTACAAACCAATATGCCTCATAAACCTGGATGCAAAACTCCTCAAAAAAATACACCAAACTGAATTCAACAGCACATCAAAAAGATAATTCACCATAATCAAGTGGATTTTATCCTAAGGATAGTTCAATATATGCAAATCAATAAATGTGTTTATGTGATTCACCACATAAACAAAATTAAAAACAAAACCACATAGCCAGGCGCGGTGGCTCATGCCTGTAATCCTAGCACTCTGGAAGGCCGAGGCCAGAGGATTGTTTGAGCTCAGGAGTTCAAAAGCAGCCTGAGCAAGAGCAAGACCGCGTCTCTACTAAAATTAGAAAGAAATTAATTGGGCAACTAAAAATATATAGAAAAAATTAGCCAGGCATGGTGGCACATGCCTGTAGTCCCAGCTGCTCGGGAGGCTGAGGCAGGAGGATTGCTTGAGCCCAGGAGTTTGAGGTTGCTGTGAGCTAGGCAGACACCACGGCACTCACTCTAGCCTGGGCAACAGAGTGAGAATCTGTCTCAAAAAAAAAAAAAAATCACATGTACCCCACAAATATATACAACTAGTATGTACTCATAATTAAAATTTAAAAATTTAAATGAAAAAAACATTTATCTTTTTTGTGTTGAGTATATTACAAATCTCTTCTAGCTATTTTGAAATATAGAATATATTATTAACTATAATTTCAGTACTTTACTATCAAATATTAGAACTCATTCCTTCTATATATCTGTATGTTTGCACCCCTTAACCAACTTCTCTTTATCCCTCCCTCCTTCCTTCCCTTCACAGCAGGACATACTCTTTAAAATAATTACTAATGAAGATTATTTTTGCCAAAAATAAAACACACATACGTTCCTAACACTTATTCATCAGGATATTTATTTATAATAATCAGAAGCTAATTAAAAATATTATTGAGCTTGTGAGAAAAAAGAATCATAGCTCAAATGAGGAAGCTGAACAAATGACACCCACTGAGAGAACAAATTCAAGAAACAAAAAATTATTCTAAAAAATCAGTGAAATTTCATTGAAATAACTATGTACAGTCATTTAAAAAGGACTTTCTGAAAATTACTAATATTATATGAAAACATAAAACATTATTACTAAAATAAAAACATCAAGAGAATGATGGAACAGCAAAAAAGATACTACTAATTAGAGTATTGAGGACTAATTCAAGTAATTTTCTAAAGAAGCAATATGAAAAGATTAAAAATTAAAATTACCCTTAGAAGATACAAGGCATGGAGATGCAGGATGCCAATTTCTAAAATAGAAAAAGAACAGACTGAAGAGATGAGATGAATAATCAAAAATAAAATAACATAAAATGTTCCCAAACCAAAGAAAAATTGGAGTCTTCAGATAAAAAGAACTCACAAAGCTAGGCAGATTATTTGGGAGAAAAATACCTATTTGTGGAAATATCCTAGAAAAATATGTTTTCTAAGGCTAAAAAAAAAATTTGAATAGTTTCCAGATAACAAAAACAAACTAGATTATCTACAAAGGAAATTAAATTTGCAAGCATCAAACTTTCATCTGCAAAACGAGATATCACTTATCTCCAGTGAGAATGGCCTTTACCAAAAAGTCCTAAAACAAAATATGTTGGCGTGGATGTGAAGAGATAGGAACACTGATACACTGCTGATGAGACTGCAACCTAGTACAAAGTCTGTAGAAAGTAAGATGGAGATATGACAAAGAGCTACAAGTGGAACTACCATTTCATCCAGTTTTTTGTTTCTTTTCAAATATTTGTTCTGACATGCCATAAGGCTTAATCTGTGGAATAAAATCTACCTCTATGCAGAAGTAATATATGATATATACATGGATATTTTGCTTTAGGACACAGTGAAACAGTTTGACTCGTTAGGAGAAACTTTGAAGGTAGAATAAAGAGATCTGGGCTTGAATTCAAAATCTGATTGACTACTCCTTCCCCAACCCTGTTTTTTAATTACTTACAGGTAGAATGAGCTCCCTCAATGAACAATTATAACGTATATAATTAAAGTACATTTTGCCTACATGTTAAACTTACTCTGTTTTTTTATTTTTTTTATTTTTTTTTTCACTTTATAATAACACACTTCTACTTGGGGATTGTGCCAATTTACCCAAATGCTAAATATTGGTTTTAATTTTAAAATTTCAAATCTTGGAGCTATTCCAGAATTATCTTAATATCCCATATATCAAAACTCTTTGATGACAATTGATACCATGAAAGGACCATATTGGTATTACTGATCATTAAAACATGTCTATTTTTGTACATCTTGTGTGAAATTGATTCAAGCCCCTATTTTTATTATCTATTTCTTAATGAATGTACAAACTACATGTTTCTGTAAGAGCTATATTGTAAGTATTAGCACTATACACCATAATGAGTGTTTAGAAGACTTCTCACATCATCAAAAATGGTACCCAACTATTTTAAGGGGGGCAATTGGAAGAAGTTATTATAATAAATTGTAAATTGCAAGAAGTTGTTACAGTAAAACTCATTTTTGTTACTATCCTATGTAACAAAAGATGATCTGTACTTTTATTGAATTGAGAAAATTATTTGAATTGCAATGAGGTTTTTTTTTTTACTTATCTATTTGAATTTGCCTCTGCCTTGGAATTTTTTCTTTATGTTTTTATTTGGAGAAAAATGTGCTTTTTGCTAGACTTGGTAATACTGACTTGACAATTTTTCACCATGTAACTGGCTTAATATTTAAGGGAGTCTTAGAAATTGCCAGTTTTTTCAGATAAAACTATGGTCAAATATTAGCAATTTCTTATAGATCAACTAACTTCTGGGTAGTGTGATTTTCTGTTAAGACGAAGGGATCGGACAATGAGCAAAATGGGAGCTGGCTGACAGTTTTATTTTTGAGCTGTTACAGTGTTTTCCAACATCATGTCTGTTCAAATCTCTTCAAAGGTAATTGTCAACATCATTCAGCTAATGAAAATTCTTTTATTTTCTTTTAACACAAAAATGCTGTATAACTTAGAATATCCATAAAAAATGTAAATCAAAAATATCTTATGAAAACCATTTACTTTTGCTGTTCTTATAATGCCAAATTTGTGATAACAATAAGTATATCTAGATATAATTTAAAATTATTTCTGCCACTGGAGAAGAACAAAAAAAAGTAATTTTGTCTTAAAAATCTTACAATAATTTATACCCTTCCATTTTATATAGAAACACATTGTTTTCCTTTAATAGTACTTTGATGATATCTTATATTAATAAATTTGAAAAATAGAGATTTTGCACTTGGAAATTGGGAAATATTTAATACACAAGAAGTAAAATATCTTGAAAAAATAGACCTATGAATGAGAATCTCTATAAGTTAACTATTTAATATGATGTAAATAATTTTGAGATTTCTAGGCTGATTCAAGTCAAAAGATCTAGAGAATGAACCAATAAAAGAAAAAAAAAAAAAAGAAAAAGAAGAAGAAAGAAAAACAAGGATTTAAGATCCTATATTACATTGTGCTCATTCATTGAAAAATAAATGGTCAAAATTAAAAATACAAAACCTTTATTTGTATATTCAAATACCATTTATTAGTAATTCACCTTTGAGACTGTTTTAGTATTAAAAATTATTTGCTTTAAGAAATTATTTCTTAAGACCACTCTCTAAATTCTCAAAATATTTCATAGGAATCCCTTCTTTGTTACTCTCGCGTTCTGGAGGCTGTGTACTCAAATAGCAAGCGTGATCAAGAATGTGGATGAGCCTTTGAGCCTGGTCTGCTCTGCTTTATAGCCTTGACCTCATTTAAGGCAATAGCTGCCAGTAAGAAACACTCAAACAAGTCGAATCCAATCCAGACTCCATTGTGAAGAGATTGGAAAACACCTCTGGAGCTAAAGTGTCCCTCCATCCTGTTCTGATGACAAAGACCCAAGGAACAATTATAAACCTGGAAAGGCAAAGGGGGAAGCCCAGGAGGCTCCTATTCCTAGCTCTGCATCTTTCCTCTTTGTATCAGCCTGGCTTCCTCAGTCCTGAAACAGTGTCTTAATATTCCATGTGGCATCATGAATAAAATTATACTGTTAAAAAAGAAGATTAAACAAGTATAGAGCGTGCAAATAGTTCTTTGCATCCGTTATATCTTTTAACAATAATAGCAAAAATTTTGAGGAATGTTAGTATCCCCAGTAATAACGAGGACATTGAAGCTAAGGGGGTGACTTCCTTTATTCAGGATCTTGCAGAGATTAAGTGGTGAACCTGAGATTTCAGCTCCAATCTTGTGACTCCAAATTTACGGTTCTTTCTATGCTTTTCTAATGTCTCTGTAGTTAATCCCTTCACACTGAGAAGGTAAAAGATGGATAAAGATTTAAGTAATGATTCCTAAAATTACCTGGAGAACTTCAAAATATTAAAAAATATTTCTAAACTCAAGCTTTAGATACTATATTTGGAAAAAAATCTAGGGTTTTATAAGGTGTCTGCATTTTTCTTTTTAAGTTTTCTCTAAGTAATGCCACTGCTCATCCAGATTTGGGAACTTCTTTAAAGTATTGAGACAGCTTTAAAGAATTTACAAGAATATTTGCATTTTTCAAGTGAGGAAATAAATCTTTTCAAAGAAACATTCCTACTTAGAATTTTTGCATTATGAGGATGGTTTATGAAGGTATTTTGAGGAAGGGACGCTTCCTGGCACCCCTGAAATCATGACGTGAAGAAACATACTTACTGTGCTTTCTGAAAACTGTACCCTTACTTAGATAGTGCATACATGGACCCTGATTAAATCTTAGATTTGAAAAATGAGTCAGTAGGCTGCTTATCAACTTTGGTAGAACACAGAATACAAAAAAACAAAGCTGTTTCAAATGTTAGTTTCATCTTTCTTAGCTGCGTGGACTTGAGAAAAAGATTTAGACTTTCTGGATCTTTGTTTATGCATTAAACATATATATTCATATGTTTCTCATCGGGCGGTCCCAAGAACAAAACAAGCTGTTCTTCAGTGTTTGGCCTACTAGGTGCACAACTAGCATTCATTTTAAGAGGATATAGTCTTTGCGCAGTAACTATTTGAACCAGGACAGCTTCTGATTTGTTCATGTATTATATTTCATCTTGTGTTCCATTATTATGAAAAGATGCTGCCAAAAATAACTTTCTATGAACAAATTTGGCAAAAACTGCAGAACTCTTTTTCATTGATAGATTCATAATAAATAAGTTGAAAATCTTGAAGTGTTTCATGAAACAAATGACTTTAACCTATCATTTCTATAAATCTATGTAGCTATGGAGACCTTTTCCTCATGGGACACCTATTAATATCCTGGAAGTGATATCCCCAAAAAACATACTTTGGGAAAAGATCTTCCTTTTATTACTAATGTCTTTACAGCATGTACAATTTTGCACTTAGGCAAATTGAGACAGTTTAAAATGAAACTTAAGGATGTAGAATTTAATTATAAGTAGGTAGTATACTCACGTTGTAATGAACTAGCAGAAGTGAAATCCATCTGTACTATGAGATCCCATGTGCAGCTATGGCATAGCCACTTTTTTCCTGTTTGCGTGTAGGTATGGATATGTATGTATGTGTTTGTATGAGTATGTCTTCATATGTGTGGGTGTGTGAATTTCTGTGTGTGTGTAGAATTAAGAATGTCTTTATGTAATTACTATATCAATTTGTGAATGATGTATGAAATGTAATTCCCTGTTCAATAAAAAGGATTTATAATCACTGCTATGCTGTTTTACTCTTTATCCTATATGATAAATATAGACTTACTAAGCTTAGAAAGCCCATTAATTTAAATATCAGATCTAAGCACAAATTTAAAATAAAGTCTTTTAAACTCTATTCTATTTCCCACATCCTCTCCTACTCCTCAGAGTTTACCTCCACTGGCGGGCATTTTCTCAAATAACCAGTTTATTTACAAAAAAACCAAAGAACTGAAAATTTTGTTGCACACAAAGCAATAGTTAGGTTCTTTCAACATTTGAGACGAAGCAACAAAAGGTTTGATTTCCTCCAAGACCAACTTGGGGTCATGCGTGTTTGTTTTCCTTCACATGGACACTCCAGCTTTCCTTAACGTCCAATTTGCTTTCAATCAGTAGGTATTTAAACTTCAGGAGGAATCCAGCCAAAATAAGCCATCCCTCTGCCAGGCCCAAAGTGTACTTTCCTCCTACTCTCTCTGGGTTTCCTCTTATAACTTTACCCTTCACTTAGTTCCATGGAACTTGCCTGGGCCTTCCAAGGGACAGTTAACTTTAGGGAGTTATTACTCATTTCAATCAAAGTGACAGAGTCACTATTCCTGGAGAAGAAGGTAATTGCTGGCAGAAAACTGAACATAGAACACAAACAGAACAAGCCCTTTTCTTATTTTGGTCTTGTTCATCATGGCTTTCTACTGATTCTGAAGACCCAGGTAGCCAGGGGCAATCCCTTGCCCATGACAGACACACACACATACACACACTCTCTCTCTCTTTCTCTCTTTCCCTCATATTTTATACACACACAAACACAATGAATGCACATAATACAGACATGATCAAATTCATAGTGTAAGAAAATCATTTTACATGACAGTTTCAGGCCTACCTAAAATTGTGGAAAGCAAGTGCAGCTATCATTTAAGGACACACTGCTCCATGTCCCTTCCTTTTATCCCATTTTCCAAGCAATATGTCCAGATTTACCCTTACCCCCATCAGTCTCCAAAACCCAAGTCCTGCACTTTCTCTTTTCTCAACACAAACCTTAATAGAAAGGACTGTTACACATGTAGTCTATTAAATAGTACTGAAGAAACTTTAACTCACTGGAATTTGAGCATCTAACTGAAAGTACCTTGGTTTTATTCTCTGATTTCTCCCCTCTGGCACCCCTTTCATTTCACAGGCACCCAACTTACCCATGGCAATCATGAGCCACAGAATTTAGGAGTGAGAAACCTTCCCTCAAGACATCCAAAAATGATTTTTTCTCATATCAAGAGCCCTTTAAAATTCTTTTTTAAAATAACACTTTGAAAAAAATAACATCTGTTTAAATCCTTTTATCATGATTTAAACACATTTTCAGTTATCACATTTTTTTTCTTATTTTTTTCCTTTTTTTTTTAAACTTCTTTTTATACCTGTTACTATGGACACAATGTTGCTTGCCTCAGAGTCTAATTAAAATGGTTACTTGCTCAGCCAGGGAATTAGAGAATAATCACATGATGAGGGAGTGGCTTCAAAATCTGAGGAAACTACTGCACAGGGTCTCTTGATAGAAATTTTTCTCCTCTATCAGAATCCTCTTTCCATTTCACAAGGAATGTTTTGTTCAATAAATGCCTAAAAAGACCCATATGTATTGTTCAGAAGCTGTCTTGCAGATTTTAATCCTCTATGTCTCTGGTCTTTGGGTAGGTTTCCATGGATTGTAAAGCAAGGATTCGATATCTGTATATGTGAGGAGGGGAAGGGGAAAATTTCTTTCTTACTAAATTACTAAATATGTGATGTTGGGTCCAAAGTAGAATTAAAAAATATATTGACAAAGTAATTTCCTATGTTTCAATTCATCTTTCCATAAAATCTTGCTTCATCTTTTTTTATACGGTTGATTCCTCACTTTGGCCTAAATAGTTTTGTTGTTTTGGTTAAGAGAGAAGTCAAATACTTTAAATGATCAAAGTCTTTGCTTAAATTTAATTGTGATAATGAGTTTGTCTAATACATCATCATGGAAGCATGCATATTAAACTGGATAAATCAGAAAGAATTTCTTTTGTTCTTCAGTAACAGTGCTTTTTCTAAGAGCACACCATTAACAAAGTTGACTACCTGGCTGCTCAGAATAGATGATACTAATGTAGAAAACTTCCACAGTTTTCTAGCAAGAGAAAAGTACAGTATTTAAAATTTTCAGGAATGGAGAGACTTTACTATTTTATTTAATTTCCACAGTCCATTCACTTTTGTAAATTTTTATCATGTACCATCACATACCACAAGTATAGTACTTTTCTTGTCCAGTATCTTATTAGAGAGAGTTGAAAGGTGTTTTGAACATTATTTGATATGAACTCCCATCTCTTGAAATCTATCACAAGTTTACCATGAGCTTTACCTCATAATATGTTTTGATTAATCTATATTATATTATTATTAAATAAACTTCACAGAAACTTGAAATTCCATTGATCAGCAATGCAGTAACAAGCAGTGGCAAAGCAAGTGGAAAGTGGACCAGATGATGTGGTAGGAAATAGTAGTTCAAGTGTAATCTTAGGTACTAATAAACTTCAAGGCACTTTGCTGAACCATCGTACACTCTCTCTAATACAAAAGGGGTGGGTCCATAGTCTTTAATTTGCTTCCACCTCCAACATTCTGTAATAGTTCAACTTTCTAGCAACATCTATTAATAAATTAGTCCCTCTCAAACTGCCAATGACTTGGGCTGGCAATTCAGTGTCACATTTCCCTGAAGGATAATCCTACTCAAAGATTTGGAGAATTAGTTATGTGAGAGTACAGAGAAAAATTTTCTGGTAGACAAAGCAGAATCTCCATGAATTTTATGATGAACTATGGGATTTTACAAAACTGATTTGATTATAGTAGGCAGTTTTGGGTTCTAACGCCAAATCCCCAAATGTACAATTCCTTTGTCATTAAGGTAACTTAAATGGAAAATGTTCAGCCTTTTTTGAGCTAAGATTTGGCCTTGTGGGAAGTATTTTGATAGTCTATGGTTGCCAAATATATTCTATAAGACTTTAGTTGGTATATATTGTTTGGCTAACTGTATTTGAGTTTGACTCATTTGTATTTCCCATCAGAACTAGTGGTTTTCCATTGAAACACATTGCTTATATATTTAGACAAATACTTAATGCTACTGAAAATAAGAATCTAACTTACCATGTTTTCCTCAAGCAAAGCCACAGTTTTTACATTGAGCCTATAGGAAAAAAGAGAGACACAAAAATAAAATTTGTTTCTCATTTAACATCTAAATTGTTTCTCCTTTGGCCATTCTGCTGACTATTTCATCAAACAATATACCAATGCCTGAATGAATAATCCCTGGTCTCTCCCACACATAGTTGAGAACCCACAGAGGCAGGAAAGGTCTCTGTAAGGATGCCAAATGACTCTGGCTTAACTAAGGGACCAAAAAAGCAAATATTTCCAGAAAATCAAGGTTGAGCTTAACCTTGGTACTTTAAGAATCAATTTTAAAATGTGAACAGAATTCAATTCACTTATTTCTAAATCTATTCTTGCATGGTTAATAAGGACATAAGAATATGGAAAAGTAATATATCACCTATATTTCTTGGTTATAATAAACATATACTATATTCTTATTTAATTACTTTGGTATGTTTAAGTTTCACATTTGAATTAAGATGAATTCAAATTTTTGAAAATTAAATTTAATATAGTTTCAAAGCAAAAGGCCATGCCAAATCTGAAAGGTGCTATAATTCACTTAAGGGTACTTCCAATTTAAATAGTATTCATTAACTGAAAAACAATATTTAGTAAGCTCTATGTGCCAGGTACCATTTTATGTGATTTAGATACAATGAGGAACAAAAGAGAAAAGGACTATTCTCTCATGGAGTGTGTATTAAGAGAGACAGGTGATAAATAAGAAGATAGGTAATTTCAGAGAACAATAATATTTGTGAAAAAAATAAAAATAAGTTGGACAAAGCTCTGTTTCTTTAGCTTGGAAGTTTGTAAAGGTGCAATTTAAGCTGGTAATGAAATGAAAAAGGGAAGCAGAGCTTGTGAAGTCTGAGAAAGGGAATCCCAGGGCCCTGAATGTCAGGATCAGGACTTTGAATTTCTCCGTATTAGGTGGGATGCTGCTGGAGGATTCCAGGCAGTGGAGTGACAGAATGATCACATTTATCTCAGCTAATTTCCACTCATCCATCAGATCTCAGTCCCAAATATCACTTCCTCCAGGAAGCCTTCGTTAGTCAACTAGGATTCTCTGTTAGATGTCCTCAGGGCACTGAGACACTTTCCTCAATTGTCTTTGGCACATTATAACATTTGATTTATTTGTCTGCTTATTTTAGTAAATCTCTCTTTTTTACTAGACTCTGAGCTTCATGAGATTAGGAACTTTGCCCTTGTTCATCTTGTATATCCCTGTTCCTAGCACAATATTTCAACAAGGATCTGTTGAGAAAACAGATGAACCATAAATTAATAAGTGAATCACAGATTAAGTGAAAGAATTGAAGATTTGGAATTTTAGAAAGTATCAATATTGAATACTTCATGGTCACTGAAGAATAGAAAGAAATTTAGGTGAGCTCATTTCTTTTTCTTTAATCTACCTGAGTTATCATGAGGTAAGATAGTCCCAAAGTAAAAACCAAATCAGCCTTGGTCTGGAGCCAAGGGCACAGGTACAGATGGCATTGATATTGTTTTATTATTTTTTTTCTCTATTCGTTTTTTGGTGACCAGATTCATCAAACAATAATTTTCATAGACCTATGTTTAACTACAAACTCAGTACGTCCCATATCTGCCTGGAATGATTTCACTCTTTGTTTAGATTAACAAATCTTCTCTGATATTTCCAAGTGGATCTAGAAAAGATGGGATAACATATTATACTTGCTCTTTCTTTCTTTATAGTTGGTGAGTCTATATTGCTACAGGAATAATTCTGCTCATTTGGTGGACAAAGAATCTGTTCTTAGTTCCACTCTCATAGGCAGGAAAAACAAAGATTTTAGCCAGACTAAGATACAGAGGCAACTGGCCCTACAGTAATAAAGAACATAGTAAGAGCCAGAATGCATGGTGGAAGCACAGAGGGGGATATAGAGGGTTTGAGGTGAGACAGATGTTAGACATGCAAAGTCTTGCAGATAAAAGATTTTCATTTGTATCCCCAAAACAATGGAATGTTACAGAGGAAGAAAATGTGAGAGATAATGACATTGTCAACTTTTTATTTTTAAAACACTAGGAAAGCCCCAGTGATGCAAGAGAAAGGGGAATACACTAAATAAATATTTAAGAGGCAAAAGCTAAGTAAGTCTTAGTAATATGTTGGGTGGAAGTCGGAGTAAGGGCAGCATCACTAGATTTCTTCTGAATTGAATTAGATGGCGGTGCCTTTGACTGAGATAAGGGCCTTAGGAGAAAAACAAATTTGATGAGTTTTTTTTTGTTTTTTTTTTTTTTGGTTTTGTTTTTTTGACATGATGAAATTGAGTTCCCCCTGGAACTCAATTGTAAAATTGAAATAGGCAATTAGGTAGAAGAATTTAGAATTCAGAAGAAAGCAATAGAGATACACATTTGAAAGACATTGGCTTATGGATAATAATTGAAAGATGTTTTCCTAAATAAAACTTCCCAGGAAGAAAGAATACGGGGAGACAAGGGCCTGGTATTTTCTTGAGGAACTTTAGAAGGAATGAAAGAAGTCAAATACGGCTGCCAAGGAGACGAAGAAGAAGGTAAACCAGGAAACTGTGTTCTCATACAAGCAAGAGGAAGAGAATGAGCCAGTTTTGATATAGTTTTAAAATTTTTTTCATCTATTTAATAAATATATACTAAGTACTGTACTATGATATTACTGTATGTGCTAGAGATTCAAAAAAAAGTAAAACACAGTCTGTAACAACACAGCTTTAATAAAAACCTAAGCAGTTCTCTTAAGACAATCAAGTTTGAAAATAGCAAAGTTGATACCAACATAATCAAATCAAAATGATCATTGATTAAATGAAATAAATTAAATAAAACAGATATGTTTTATTTCATGTGATTTCTCCATCTTTTTGTTTGAGAATGCATTATTAGACCAGTAAAGAGAAGATTGTAGCTTAAGAAAACATTATACTACTTTGACCTTTTTGATATTCTATTTTTTGATTGGCTGGATTGGAATATCTTATCATGTCCATCCAAGTAAGGGCAAGACTGTAAACACTATGAACTTGACTAGTCAGCCAATCAAATTAAAGAGTGCTGTAAAGGTCAAAGCAATCCAAAATGCTACTATAATTTACATAACATATGTGTAGCATTACAAGTCCAATATTTCATCTTTCAGAAAAGGATTGAACAAGAACATAAAAAGGCATAACCATGAATGCATTCCCCTGACAATAGTACCAGAAGTAGAAAATATTTTTTGAAGAAAATTTTCTCGAGATTTCCAAAATTGTTACCAAATTTAAAAAAATTAGTTAGTTATTGGTTGTAGTAGATTCAAGGCAAATGTAGGACGTAGAAAGTCCACAGAAAAGTTCTAAGAAAAAGGCAGTGAGACCAGGGATAAATTGATCTCTAAGTTGGGAGACCTAGTTTCTAGTCCCTATTACGCTACTAACAAGTTATAAGACTTGAAAGAGGTATTCGATTTCTGGATACTCTTTTCTTATTCATGAAGGAAGGAATATATACATAATTATTGATTTCAATAATACTAGGAGCACAGTCTGTCATTCTCCTTGCCCCCACGTTTGTCTAAAGATATACATTTATATAGAAGATATATGGTACGGGTATAATTTCCATAATCTTAATGATTATGAGCCCCTAAATTCTGGTCAGAGAAATAGTTAAAGATTCAACAGCAAAGTAGCAGGAGACTCTACACATTGGGGCTAAAAATGACAACTGATTCATGTTAAAAAAAAAATTTAAATCATCTTCTAAAACCTGCCTAATATTGCAGGAAAAACTAGCTGCTGCTATTCCATTCCTTTTGTTTTACTTTTTCCAGGCAGAATGTAATCTATTATGATTTTTTCTTCCTTTTCATGCACATATTGATATTGAAATAAACATTCATTAAAATGCTGAGAAGACAGGGAATGGAAGTGGATTTAGTATAATTTTTAAAAACTTATACTTTCTAGGTCAATCATAGAAATATTAAAGACTAAAAATTCAAAAGTAACTTGTAATATCATAAGTTATGCTAATGCTAAAGTTAAGGTTCAGAGGAATAATACATTTCCCTTGAAAAGTTACTTAACTTTACATGCTCATAATTTCTCAAGCCAAGTCAAGAGTGAAAGTATTGAGCAATAAATGACAGAACTCAATCAGCTATTTTTATCAAACAAAATTGTGAAAAAAAGAGTATTTAAAATTAAACACCTCTTTCCAATTACTGAAAATGACTATCTGGTGGACAATAAATGCTTTACAAATGTTTAATACATGTGAGACAAAATAGATTTGCAAGAGCATATTCAGAATCTCTTCTTGGTCTTTTTATCTTGCATTAAATACATTGTGTTTTGAAAGTGAATAAGCAAATATGGTCATTTTAAAGTTTGTGATTATTTCTCATGCAATATTAAATCTATTGAACTAGAGAATAATCTTAGTACTTCAACTTAGTACTTTACAACTGAAATAATTTCTTTCAAAAACCATAGAAAGTATTCAGAATTTCTAAAATGTAAAAATTAAAACAGTTGAAATAAAAGAAGTTTACCTACAGTAAAATGTATATATGGAAGCATATTTAGAAGAGAATAGAAAATAATCTCCAGAGAATGAATTTTTAAGAATTGCTTGGCATGAAAGTTTTCTGTGATTTTAGAAAAGAAACATCCTTGATTCAGTTAATGAAGAATTGGAGTAACCAGTGAAAAGATGACTAATGCATTAAATATTAATACTTTTCAAAACACAGAGGACCTTTGAGATGATCCAATAGTGAAATTATTTTATTTTACAGATGAATACATTCAAACAGGGAGAAGCTACATGACTTGTTCAAAGTCTCACACCTGCTTAGTTGCAGAGTTCAAAGTATTCCTAAGACTTCATATATCACTCAGGATAAAAACATGATTACAATGGCCTCCAAAGCAGTACCAGTCAGGAGCCTAGCATGAATTTGATGGTACATACAAGAGTTTACCTGAGAAGAGTTCAATAATGGGTCTATTCACACAGGTGTAGGTAGGGTTAGAGAAAAGAATGATGAAAGCAAAGCATCCAGGCAATAACAATACTGAGAAGCCTCTATCACTCCTAGACTTGAAAGGAAAAGGGGAATGAAACATTGTTGCTAGAGTTCACAGAGAGCTTGGGCCACGGATGAAGGACCATCTGACAGAAGGATCTAACTGGATTTACAGTCATTGATAGAATTGAGGCAAGTCAGGGAGGAGGCAGGGGTGGAGGAAATACTCCATTCTCTCTTTTTCTTTCTTCCAACCTCCCGTGGTGCCTCAATTTGGGAAAATCAAGCCAAGGCTATGGGGGCCTAGATAATGGAGTCCATAGAGGTCAGCCTCCCAGGACTCAGAGCATCAAGGAGAAAGCTGGCAAAAGGATCTGAGATGTGTAAATGGCACATGGCTCATCAGGACAATGATTCCTATGTCCCATTTCATCATTTTACAATCTATTAAACCTGTACAGAAAATCTCCAAAGCCATTTCAACCCAATTGATTAATTACTCCACACGTAGGTATGTATTGGTTTTCACTGCTTGAGATACAGTCACAAATGGCATGTTGGTGTCTTTATAAAGTTATGGGCTTCAGTCCCATGTGGATGTTCCATGACATCTGGAACACTAGTCAGCATGCTTTCTCATTCCTCTCAGTGACTATTTTCATTCTTCCTCAGTCTCATCGTGTTTCTGACCAAACTCCTGCCCATCTTGGCAACAAATGATTTTACCACCTTGTTCATAGAGAAAATAGAAGTTATCAGATGGAACCAGGGGAGGCTGTGAGCCAAGAGGAAAGATGGATTTGGGACTAGTTTTTCTAGTTGCCATAACAAATTGTCACAAGTTTAGTGGCTTAAAACAACACAAATTTATTAGATGACTGCTCTGTGGGTCAAAAGTCAAACATGGGTCTCACTAGGTTGACAGCAAGGTGTCAGCAGGACCCCATTCTCTTCTGGAGGCTCTGGATTAGAATCTGTGACGTTGGCTTTTCCAGCTTCTAGAGGCGACCTGCATTCCTTTGCTTGCGGTTCCCTGTCTCCATCTTCAAAGTGAGACAGTGCATCTCTCTGAGCCTTCTCTCGCTAATCACAGCTAGAAAAGGTCTACTTTTAAGGACTCATATAATTAGAGTGGGCACATCTGGATAATCTAGGATAATCTCCAATATCAAGGCCTGTATTCATGTCTGCTCCATCCCTTTTTTCCTAAAAGGTAACATATAATATTTACAGGTTCCAGGGGATAAGGGCATGGACCTCTTTGAGGGGCCATTATGCTACTTACCACAGGTTTGGAGAACACATTGCATTGTGTATGCCACAATTTTCTTCAAATTTCTCTCTAAATGTGCAGCGTTTTTCTCCTTCATAGTTGAACTTCTGAAATGTTTTCTCTATTCTCAGTCTTTATTCTTATTCACTTCTAAAACCAAAATAATTCATACTAGCAACTTACCACTCCCTGAAACAGGTTCTTTCAAAGTTACTAAGGTCTTCTCTTTGCTAATAAACCAAAGGAACATTTTCAATTCTTATATAATAACGCTGGCCATTATTAATCCACCTTGCTTAAAATGCTCTTTTCTCTTGACTTTCCTGATTTTTCTATTACTTTTTCTTTCAACTTCTTCTCAATCTCCATTAAGGATGTTGCTTCCCTGATTCATTCATAAATATTTTTACTTTTGCCCTTAGGTACCCATATATGATATGAGACATTCCACAAATGTGGTATACAAAAGATGCACACTTTTATTTCCTACTTAAGATCCACTGATCCAACTCAGCTGGATGTTTGATATCACCCTCTTGAGGTCTTCCTACATTCCCATTTCCTGCCTAATCCAGAATTGCATAAGGACTAATATTTGTTGAATAGTTATATGGTATAATATTTTCATATGAATAACCTCATTTAATATTCCTTATAACCCTATAAGGTAGATATTCATATTAACCTCATTTCACAATTTAAAAAATTAAGACATGGAAAGGTTAACTAGCATGTTTATCCTGGAATCTTCTTCTATGTCACTCTAAATTATAGCACAAACCCAAGAGCACACTTAGTATGGAGAGGTCAAATAGAGGAATGATTCAATAGAGGAAATAATGTTCCTGAAGAAAGGGGTGGTAATTTGTTGTTTGTCAAACCATATTATAACACAGTTTTCTTTTTGTCTGTTTCTTCTTTTTCTTCTTCTTCTTTTTTTTTTTTACCTCATTCTGATAGGAGGGAAGAAGAATCAAAATGATATTTTAGGTAAAATCTCAACCGCTTCCAATTTTTACCCTTCACTGGATATTCTGTCTCTAAGAATGCAGTAGACATGGAGGAGAATAGGGTTATGGATTATGCCCCTGTCTTCAGTTGAGTCACTCACTCAAGAATGTGGGTGGAATACACACTCTGGGAAGAACATTGGGACTTTAGCTCTCAAGTATGGCTTTGTTGGTAAACATCCCCAGCTTGAGTTCTGAATACCCATAAAAGAAGCTCTCTCCTTACTTTGCATGGAGCGTGGCAATAGAAGTAGAGAGAGTAAGGTCCTGAAACCTTTGGGCAACCATGTGGCGAGGAAGCACCTGCCCACCTGCACAGTAGCCCACCAAGGCAAGGTCTACCTTCTACCTCCTCACAACTTGCCCTCTCATTCGCTTGCTCTTCTCTCTCTCTCCCGCCCCCATTTTCCTTTCATTTGTTCTCTCTCTTTGTTATCTCATTCATTTTTCCTCATTTCCCCTCTCTTCTACTCCCATTTTTTCTCTTTTTTCCCTGCTCTTTGTTTTTCTCTTTCTTGTCTTTCTGTCTTTCTGAGAAAAGATTTAGTTTTGGTTAGCATTCAGTATGACTCTTGCTTTCTCTGACCTGGTTAAGGTATTCTGACTATGAAGTTCATCCAGCAGTAGGGTAACTCCTTTAAAAAATGCAGAATAATGAGAGGACTAAATGCCCCCAAAAGCTGTACTGTCAGGGGCTGATGAGCCAACCGGATAACTTAACTTGAATTTAACATTTTAAAAATATGTGCTCCTCATCTGGAAAACATATTGGATTTCTAGCAAAATGTTTTAATATTACCTGGTTATATGTTAGAAGATTTAATACTTCTTACATAGCTTGTGTGGACAGCATGAAAACCCAAACCAAATAAAACATAGTGAAAAGCTACATTGAACTTTTGAAATGCATGTCTATAGCTATTCTCTTTCAACAGCGGCATTTGAAGAAGCTATTTCCAAACTGCACTTGTGATTTGGCCCTGACCATTATAATTAAGGAAGCCATCCCTAAAGCAATAATCCCCCAACTTTATTATATTTTTACCTCTTCATGGAATTTTTCATGCTTAGAAAAAACCTTTCATGTTTAATGTCTGTCTCCTCCATCTTTAAAGAAATATGCCTGAAAGGAAGGAAATTGTCATATTTCCTGCTATGTCCCTGGCACCTAGTATAGTGCCTGGTCTATGACAGAGACGTACAAGTTAAGATCACCCTCCAGTACTCAATCCGAAAGCTTCTGGCAGAGAATTGAATGAAGTGGATGTCTTCTGAGGTCTTCATGAGTTGACAAAGTGAATAGGAGTGAGTGAAGGGGAGAAACTTATTGAGAGTTCATCAGAAAAACATCATCCATTCAGTAGAAGTCAAGATTATATACTTCCTAATATGCAACAATTCAGCGTTTAAGAAACTTACAAATGACAGATGCTTCCTTCATACTCCTGAAAGCCACTTGGCTTGTCATAGAGAGAAATTAAAAAAAGAGAAGTTATTTATTTGTACATTTTCTACAATAGTAAACTTTATAATTTTATTTCTTCATTCTTATATATATACTATAAAAACAGCTCTTATCAAGTACAAGGTACACTGTTAGACTGGAGGATTACACATACCTTCACCCTTTAGAGAGTGTAATATTTTGGAAATATTCTCTTAAACCTGATCTTTTTATATACTTAACTTGAATGGTTGAGTTCCTGCTTCTAGAGGCCCAAAGAAGTACTATGGCCCTGAAGACCCTACTAGGGCCCCCATTCTCATTTTGCTTTTGTCAGTTTCGTAAACTCCAAACTATCTTAAACATCATAGAGCACATGCTGTTTCCCCAGACAGGAGATTCCTTCTTCAAATCTGTTAGCTAACTCTTGCTATTCTTTAGATCTTAAATACTCATAATTGCTTAAGGAAAAATGGACTTGTCCTCCCTCACTAGATCAAACATGTTATGATATGCTCCCACTTTACTACACAAATTTCTATTTTAAACACAGTGGCTCTTTTTTGTTCATTACTGTGATTGTTTGACCAATGTCTGTCTCCACTGCTAGTCTGAAAGCTCCAGGTGGGCACAGGGAGTGCTGAAAAAATATGTGTTTAGAGAATGTGTAAGTACAAAACCACCAGGTTGTATCTACTAACTGTAGATCTTGTGAATGCTGCTTGGTTTGAAATTCTAGATTTAATCCATTTAACAGTAACAATTCAAAGGCAAACAAAAAGCCAAAAGCCAAAAATAAATAAATCTCTTATGGTAGACATCTTACATTATGTCATAGTTCAGAGAGTAGATTTTTAATTTTGTCATGAATGTTTGGTCTTATATAAATATGGCAATGGTCTGTATCATATATCTGTTATTCAGTTCATTTAATTTTGTTAACTTTTTCTTAAAATGTCCATTCTTTCTCTCATCCCTGAACTAACACCTAAAGACTAGAAATAGTAGAAATCAATAATGAGACATAATTTAGTTTTAATATTCATTTGAAGTCCAGAAGTCATTCCTTCATTCATCCACTAACACATTTAAAAAATCAAATATTTATCTAGCACCTAGAATACAAGAGAACATATGGGATACAAAATGTCTTGATAAACCAAATGCATAAAAAGTTCTTATTTTTAAGCAGATCTTGATTTCACATAGAATTTATAATAATTGCATAAATAGCTGTAAAAGAAAACCAGTGGAATAAGAGTCTTACTAGTTGCCTAAACTAAGTATCAGAGAATTTCAGAAGAGATCATTGCTAGTAGGGGGTATAGGTAAAGAGAAGGTATCAAGAGGGTACCATTTGCATTGTGCATTAAGTAATTAGAGGGATATGGTTTGGTTAAAAAAAAATTCAGGCAGGAAGAATGACATTGGTAAAAGTGAGGAGCCAATGGTCTCAATGGTGGAACACAAAGAATCCAGTTTAGCTGGTAAAGCTCTGGAAGGCAGAGGCTGGAGAAGAGGATTGAACTCATTTGCCAGAGACCTTGAATTAAGTTGACTAGATATCCCAGCTGGCCTGTGATTGTCCCACTTCATGCTTGCTATCCCAGCATCCTATCTGGTTTTCCATTTGAAAATATTGTTTCCCAAATAGTTATAAATAGAACCACCTTACAAGTCTACCAAATATAAAAACTAATTTTAATAAATTAACATTTATAAAATTATATAATTTTATAACTTTAGTACCTGTTTTGCTAACAAATAAGTCTTACCTTGGAAGATAAATTGCATAATAACCCCACCAGCAAAGGTCTACAGTTGTTTCTTAGAAGTGAGACAATGAGAAAATAACCCCTTATGTACCTCATAGCCTAATATACTACAATATTTTTTGTGAATTAAATGTAAAATGTAGAACATTGCTATAAAAGATAAAATAGATCCAGCATATGTTGGTTTTCTGTGTCTTTTTTTCATAACTAAAGAAATCTAAGCTCCTTTTTATCAAATATTTTTTCAAATCCATAAATATAATCATTTTATATACAGCATATTTTCTAAATAATTTATAGTTGCATTTATAGAAATGGAGCTCTATGGTCAAATAAATTTGGATAAAAGCATGTTTTATCATCCTCTTAAATAAAATCTTGGATAAACTTCTTAGAGATTCACAATGAACATTAAAGACTTTGAGGTATTCTGCAGAAAACAAATTTGTTTAACATTTTATAACCCCATTTACCAAATGTATTAGAGCATGGAATCCTTTTGTCAGTAAAAGAGAAAGACATCATATAGGAAAAAACATGTATCCCAAATTATTATAGGAACTATTGTGGGACTTATTCCAATGTTGATTTCTATTAGTATAAATAATCATTTAATTAGAGTTATTAGTAAGTAGTTATATATGCAGGTAATTAGCATTTTATTTGCCTATATTCTAAGCAGTTGAGGGTTTTTGTTAGGGGAGGTGGCAGATAGGATAATTCACTTCTAGACTTTAAGGATTTTAACACAATTAAGTCAAAGTGCATTCAAAGCACAGTTTATCTCACTTCTTGATCTCAGGGCAGTGGATATCTAAAAATCCTCCAGAATGGATAGCCCTTTTCATCTTTCTCAGATATGTCAGCAGGAAAATTTCCAGTTGCCCCATCAGTCCGTTCTGGTGACACTGCTTTTCAGGGAAGCCCTCGATGGAGATGTTTTTGCGAGGGTCCAACTCAACTCTTTACTGTTTTGATTCGAGTGTATTCCTTTGTGTTTGGTCTGTCACAGACACTCAGAACAACTGCTGAGCATCCTTCTCATAAATGTTTCATATACTTAACGACAGTATTTATCTCTTAGTTTCCGCATGTTTGGATTTTATTCAATATCTTTTTGGTTAATGTGGAAGAAAGGGAGATGGCACTTATGTTTCATACTCCACATTGCTGCCAGATCTCTCTAAAACACACATTGATAATGTCAGTCCCTGCTTATGATCTCCTAGTGATTTCCCACTCCCTCCAAAGCGAAGCCCGACCACTATAACAAAGGCCAAAAGACCCCTCGTCTTCTTGCTTCTGCCTCGCTTTCTGTCTGAATTCTTAATAATCACCTACTTCCACTCCAATCCCAGACACACCAGAACAATATATGTCACATGGCTTGCTGTTTTAAAACTCCATCTTTTTGTGTTTTGTTGTTTTCTCTGCCAAGAATGCCCTTTTCTTGCCTTCTTCAGGTTAATGACTACTCATGTTATAAGGCTTCATTTAAATAACAATTAAATTAAATGTTTTTTGTGCCCACCAGCACAGTTGTTCACTCCTTCTGTGCTATTCCGTGTTTGCACTGACTTCTTTTGTTCATCTTTTAACATAGAAGTATAATTATGTATTCGCCTACATTTTTCTCCCACTGCACAGTGACAATGTGGAGGATAGGGTATGGCTGAAGCATAAAATCTAATAAACGATAACCGATACAGGTAAAACGTGCATTTTTCTCATGAAACTAGAATGCCAGGGCTAGGTAGTAGAGGAAGAGAACTGCAGCTCATGAACACCAACAGGGACTTGATCCATCCCCCAAGCCTGGAGGCCTCCATCCTCATCCTGATTGCCCAGTGGTCACCTCTTTACCTCCAGGTGTCACATCCACAGGACTGACAAGGAAAAGAAAAGAAAAGAATAAAAGAAAGAAGGAGTTAGGTCTGGGAGCAGATTTCTCTAAAATACCCAAAAGTCTTCCACTTGCATCTCATTGCCAGGATTACATCACACACCTGCACCTTTATTATAAGAGAGTTTGGGATGATCAGTGTTTTGGAATGGACATATTCTTCCGCTTTAAGAAAATAAAGGTTTTGGTAGCAAGGAACAAAGGTAGACGGTACAGGCAACTAGCAGGGTTTGCTACACAGACTTTGCCTTCAGTGCCCTGAATTATACTTATCACATACTAAGTGCAAGTGCTCAATAGTTATTAAGTAAATGAATGATAAAATGACTAAGTCTGTTATTTAAAACTATATGTTTTCTAATTTAATCTTCCCCAAAGCATCTGTATGCTTTCCACCAAGAATTCATAGTTTTTAAGTAATAGTTGCTGGCTTTTCTTCTTCCTTTCTTTAGAATTTGAGAAGATAACAGGACTTTTTCCTCTTTTTAGCCTGTCTTCTTCTTAATCTTGCAAAATAAAGCTTTTGAACAAATAAATTATCTGTGCAACCATAACTAAAAATATTAATTTTAAACTTTTTATTGAAAGAATCTATTTTTATCATTTAATGAAGTGGCACTGATATTGTCATATATCTAAAAAAAAAACCTCAAAAATTTAGTGTGGTAATATTAGTTTCTGAGATTCTAAGCATCCCATAGAATACATTTTTCCATTTTTTGTATAATCTATCACTTATTTTCATTAAAATAAAAAAGCAAAGTGCATATATATATATATATATATATATATACTATAAAATACACCCATTTAAAGCCAATACTTGCTTGGGCTAAAGAACACAATGAAGGCAATTTTGCTCTATTTCCCACTTTCATTTTCTTTTAACAATTCTCCCTAATCTGATTTATTAAAACAAGCAAAAAAATTTTTTTGACAAATGCTTATTGAATCTTTCCTATGTGCCCGACACTGCTCTAAGTGCTTAGGATACATTAGAAAATGTATGAATGAGATATATATGTATATGGGATAAATGCATTTTAGATAATTTTCATATAAACAAACACGTATGTACAGGTCACTTTGACTTTTAATATTAGTAAACTCGATGACCAATTCTCTGCTCTAATCTTACTTGAACTATCAGCGATGCATTTTTTTCCTCCACACCCACCGTGATCAACCAGTAATATTTTGACACATGGTCAATCACTACCTGTATTTTCAACACCGCATGCTCTACACATGGCTTCCAAGACACTACATCTTCTTGGAGTCATCCTGCCATGCTGTTTACATCTCAGTCTGTCCTTTGCTAGTTCTTTCTCATCTATTCAAATTCAGCAAGGTCTCTAAGACTGAAGCCTTAGACTCTTTTTTTTTTTTTTTGCTTTTGTTTTATCTAGTTTTTCCAGGTTATTTTTATTTAATCTTATGGCTTCAAATATTTTCTACATGATGACAACTCCACAAGTTATATACTTCAAACTCCTGTCTTATACATTCAACTTTCTACTTAATATGTCCATTTGAGTGTTGATGAGTTGTCTGAGACCTAATGTAAATGAAATCAGATTCCTAACCCTGTTCGCCTACCCCAAACCTGCTTTTTCCATAGTAGTTCTCACCTGAGTAAATGGCAATTCATTCTTTTTTCCATTGGTTCAGGCCAAAATACATATACTCTTTCTTAATCCTGTCTTTCTCTCACACTCAACACCCATCCATCGGCAAATCTTATCAGTTTTAACTTCACGTACTCAAAGTCCAACCATTTCTCATTATGTCCATTACTGCCACTTTGGTTTAAGCCATCAATATCATTTGCCTGCATATTTGCAAAGGTTTTCTAATTGATCTCATTATTGCAACTATTGCTCACTACTGCCTACTTTCAACATGGTAGTCAGTGTGATCCTGATGAAAATGAATCAAATGATGTTACTCTCTGTTTTAAAATTTTTCAGTAGTATATCTCTCACTCAGAGTAAAATCCAAAGCCCTTATAATGTCCTATGTGGTTTTATACTGTTATATTTCTGACTTCACCTGTTATGATGACTCTCACCCTGCTCCAGGGACACTGATCTCTTTTTTCTTCTTTGATCTGTTCAGGAATCTCCACTTTGGGGCCCTTCTGCTAATTGTTTCTTCTCCTGGAATTATTTCCCCTAGATATCTACCTGGTTTCTTCCCTCATTTTCTACATTTTTCTGCTTAAATGTCAACTTCTCAATGAGGCCCTCCCTGATGACTCTAATAAGTAACCAATAACTATCCCACCCTGAACCTGGAACTCCTTAGTCTTCTTATTTTGTTGTTTTTTTCCCCCATTGAATTTATTAAAATCCAACCAACCAACCAAATATATATTTATGATTTGTTATTTTTTATTGTTTAGTCACTCTAGAACATAAATTTCCTGATGGCAATAACTGTATCTGTTTTGTTCATTTCTATACTCCCAGCAGTTAGAATGGTGCTTGGTATAGGGCAGAGACTCAGTAAATATTTTTATTTAATAAAAATAAATGAATAAGCCAAAGCAAAATATATAGAGGACATTATAATATTTCCTTAACAAAAGCAATATGACAAACAATCTTCTAAGTTTTGAGTAAGCATTTGATTTGTGCACATTAATGATTCAAATCAAAAGACATCAAAAGTCTGTGAATTCAAAGATTTCATATAGCTTACAGTCTACCTTTTTCTTTTATTAGTTGACTAGGACTCAGGTTCATAGCAATGTACAAAAATAGAATTTGTATCTATTAATAATCAAAAGAGGACAATCAAAGAAACACATGCTAACTAAATATGTCTCTTCTTATATGTGTCTATCACATCTTAAATACTACTTTAGTTTCTATAGTCTCATAGGTTATAATTTTCTTTTATCAGAATCAGAATGCTCTAAATGGCTCCTTGTAGATGATGAGAAGGTATTTGCCGATCATTTAGAACACCTTACAAAGATAAATATATGTTAAATTTTCTCCTTTAAACTTAATTGAAGTAACCCTCAAACACCAGATAGTAATTACTCCTAATAACAAATTAAACTATTCCCTGCTTCTTTTCAGTTTAAAGATGATCTAAATGGAAAAAGAAAATGAAACTCAGAGAAAAAAACAACTTCAAACCTGTTGATGTACATATCTTGGTAAGGAGAGTTCTCTTTTAACATTTTGGGAAACAAAATTACATTGAACAAAATAAGGGGAAAGCCATTTGCAATTTCTAATCATTCTACTCACCGTGTAATAACCTTAGACAGACACTGGTGTTTGCAGTTTCCACACAGAAATCATAAAATAAAGAGACAGAAGAATTTGGATGTGAGGAACTTCAAGATGACCTCTTGTTTTTCTTCTCCTCAAATGCTCTCTTTGTCAAACAATTCAACCTACACAGAATTGTGAAAATATGGTGCAAACCCCTCTATTTGTTCATTTTTGTAAATTGCAAACATTTTTGTAATTTTTTGCTTTTGTTTTACTTTCCAATTTCCTTCAGGTTTTCCTCATTCCATTTATTAGTCACCTTTGTAACGCCCACAGCTAGTGGAACAAATGTGACGAGAATAGTTGTTTACTGCAACCCTGTAAATTCCACTTATGAATGGGGCCCAGTATGCTGTTGATGTGGCATTACAAAGTGTTCTCTGAAATTTCCTCATTTATTTTCTCTTTAGTGCAACTAGTAATTGATAAAGAGAGGAAGAGAGAGAGAAGCAATTCCAACAGTTAGTTCACTCTGAATGCAAAGTCCAAGCATTTTAATAAGAGGTTTGTTTCAATTACTTTTAACTCTTTCTGAAATGTCATATTGATCTCCATATATACATATACATGTATACATACACACACATATATAGATATAAGAAAAGAATGATCAACTCCAATGTAATATGAAATATAAATAATTGCAGGGGATCTAACATCTGGTTAAAAAGATCATTTTAAACAAAAATATGGGAAGCCACCTCCTCATTATTATTCCATGACATAGGGCCCCGGTGGGGTAGGTGGAGACAGCTGAGAGGAGGGAGACAGAGAAGATTTATTGACATGGTAAGAGAGAAATA
Organism: Avahi laniger; assembly: GCA_963575035.1. Taxonomy (NCBI): domain Eukaryota; kingdom Metazoa; phylum Chordata; class Mammalia; order Primates; family Indriidae; genus Avahi; species Avahi laniger. Next base: position 31,028 of record CAUYSK010025965.1, read on the forward strand.
CATCTAGACTAAAGAAGCAAGAGGTTTAGACCATTGAGAGTCCAAAGAGCATGACCAGCTTGCCTCTATGTGATTTCTTAACTAAATTGTCTCAAGATGCACAGACTTGCCTAGATACTAATGGCCCCTCCTCTTCCCAATGTCAGAAATCAATAAAATCCCTTTATTTTTGAGATTTTCACAGAAGCGAGCAACAGAAAGGGCCAATCTCTGTTGTGCTAAGGAATCTGAAAAAGATTTAAAAAATTTAATCACTTATACATTTCTAAAACACCTATATTGGGGACATAAGCAAAATAAATGTGTATTAGTCCAAATGATTGACTTTGAAGATGCTACACATTATCAAATTCGCCCACACTGGCAGAATCTTTGATGGGCTTCTTGGTTCCTTCTGAAAGGATGGAGCCAGATGTTCTCTTTATAGCAGTTTAAGATTCTTTATTCTGGAATGCAGGGAGAATTTTTATAACCTTTCCCACACAAACAATATCCTCTTTTAAAATAGAGTGTGAATTTAGTTAAAAAATGTGTCCACTGAGGCAACTAAAGTTTTTGGAAATTTGACCTTTCCCCAGGTCATAAGCAGGCCTGAGAAACAATCAAACTGTCAGCTTTCTAAGAGCAAAGACTACATCTTCTAGTTTATAATCTGCCCATCCGATATAGCATGCTGCACACATTTTTGAAAAATGTGATTGAGAGCTAATTGTTTCCAGGATAGCCACATAAAATAAACTTCTTCTAGGACATCAACATTACCAGAGTCTTATTTAGAACATATTGAAAGTCTGGACAAACGGGTACAAATGGATCTCAGGCCAAAATGGAACAAAGTAAAATCTCTTTCTTCTCCAGTAAGATCCGCACCTGCAGAGACAAGCTGGAACCAACAGCTGCAAAACCTTGGAGTGGACACAGGAAGGTCTTACTCTTGCTCAAATCTCTTGAATTTGGATTTCCGGGTTATTTACAGAACTGATGTTGAACTTGACATGATTTCAGGGAGCTGGAAAGACCTTCATTGGCCTCCCCAAATATTCTTCCAGCCCCACCCTGTCTTTTTTGACCACGTTCTCACACCTAAAGCTATTTAATAGAGATAGCATGTATGTTTTTACACTTTTTCCTTGATGGAACTATTCTTGCCTCCTTGAAACCCTGCTTTAGCCTATCAGTTTAGTTCAAATCAAAATCATTTTGAATAAAGTGCCATAAGAAAAGAGAAAGTGTTATATTCTATAGACCTCTTTAGACTTCCATTCCCTTTTCAGAGTTGTGAATGACTTAAGATAATCCATTTCAATTACCTCAACAAATACCTGTTGAGCGCCTCTTTCTATGATTGTTTTGGGAATGTAGCAGAACCAAAGACAGTCCTAGTTTTCAAGAAAACATAATTCTCTGAAGGAGAACTAGAATTACTAATAAAATATCATGTGAATAAAATAATGAGCATAATCTTAATTACATTTAATTCAATTTTATCTATTTGCAAATGTGGAAACTGAGGCTTAGAAAGTTAAGTGACTTCCACAAGATCCAAACAGTTAAAGACAAACCTAGGTCTATTACTCAGGTGTACTCAGAAAGAAAAATACATGATGATGAACAAAGAATTATTTTACTTATTGTCAGGTTTCAAAATACATTTACATACATAGTATTTTCCTTTTATGATAGTGTATTGGTACAATAGTTATTTGGCTACCAAGAAATACTTAAGACTTTATAAACTATTTTTCATAGTCTATGTGCTCCAAAAATATCTATGCCAAATAAATTAATGAATCACTAAAATTAATGTATTGGGGAAATTGAATGCAATTTTTCAATAACAGATCAAATAATTCTTATTTTACACATTGAGGTATGTAAAATACATTTCGACAGCTAACAATATAGGGCAACAGAACTCATATTTTTGTCATTCTATACAATTTTTTGCACATATATTATGTTTTTGTGGCAAAGTTATTAATATGAAATGAGTGTGAGCCTCATCTATATGTGTCCTTTCTGATTGTGTGTGTTTATGCTACAAATGGGGAGAACAAAAAAATATAACATCAGTTGGCAAATAACAGAATGTTGTGAAATGAGATAGAGAGGGTAAGGGAGTTTTCAGTATCCTAAAACTCCGTGTATGTCCCCCAAGATGCATGTCTGGCTAAATCATATTGCTTTGTATTTTTCTCTTCTTTAGCTTTGAAAATCTACCCCGTTGCTCCTAAGTTTGTTTTAGGGTGAAAAAGGGAAGCTGTCTTACTAATTTGGAGGGGAAAAAAGATAGGAAATAACAGAAGGGCATTTGTCTTTAGTGACTAGACATTTGGTGAACAAAAAGGTTGTTTTTCCAGATAAGCCAAAGGTCCATCCGTCATAGAAGAGGGAGGCCCTCCCTCCTCTGACTGCTGAGGGAGAATGCTGAACAACAGCTGGTGTGCAAATGGATCAGGAGAAAACATAGACAAACTGCTCAAGAAAATAAGATCTAGACTACAGACTGCTGTAGATGGAATGAATGATATTACATGTGAATGAATGAATGCTTCTATAATGCCATTAGCATACTCCTTCTTTGGAGAATGCTTATTAAATTTCAGCCTGCTTGATCTGATCATAATGTGGCCCAAGAGTCATGGTGCCATTCCAAGCCCTCCGTGTTGTTCCGGTTGTTCCTCCTTCTACATCTTTGGCGATAGTCATGTCCTACTCATCTCTCCGGTGCCCCTCCTGCCACATCCTCCTTGCTCTCCAGTCCTGCTACCTCTAAGCCCTGTTGAATAGAACTCCCCAGCTATTTGACTTTAGGCAAATAATTCAAAATCTTTTAGCATGATTTCCTCCTGTGTACAATGCATCCAGGAAAAAACTCCTCCACGTGTTTTGAGAGGCTATTTGATGAAACCAAATGGGAAATATCTTGGGAGACGAGAGATGCCTATAGAAAGGTAAAAGGTTAGCATTGTAAGAAATACTTGTTCTTTTAGCTGGCTCTCTGTTAATAAGAAAGCATTATACTGAATCACCAAAGCAGATGCTTTCTGGCTTGTTAAAAGCAAGCACTTGTCTTATGTGAAATGAGGAATTAGACGGGGGAGGCGAGCAGTCAGTGGCTGGAGGAGAGGAAAGTTTGTGAGGCTGCACATGGATTAAGTCTAAGAGTTTGTATTTAGTGACCACAGGCTCTAGCCAAATGAGCGATCTGGCAATACAATAAAAACATCTTTAACACCTTTATTTTATATATGATATACCAAAAGTGGAGGGATGTGGTGACTTGCTCAAAGTTACACAATCTTTTAAGAGAGAGCCATTATTACTAAAGGAATACACAAGGTGGTGAAGTGACTAGATCCTTCAAAAACATTTGAAAATGTTTGAACACAATAGTGTGTTCGTCCAGGCATTATTTTGTTTTGTTTTCTGTTGGTTCTACTAGAAACTCAATTAAAATTGGCTTTTTTTTTTTGAACAAATGAGTTAGCTCTGCTAACTGGGTGATCTTGAAGATGACTTTGGTGTCAAGTACAACCAGATCTAGGACCCAAATTAATATCACTGAAATATTTGAGTTTTTCTGTATTGGACTTATTCTTAGATAGGTTTTACCTAAGTCACTTTTTGTTCAATGTTTGTGTTGTAACACAGGTTATAAAACAAACAAGAAAATTTAAAAAGTATGTTTTTTTTTCTTTAATTTTTTTTTTTTTTCCAGATAGTTTAGGCTTGATTCTCAGGAAGGACTCTCACTGGCTGCTTTGGTTCCTGCATCCAGTATTGAGATAATTATAATGGCCAGGTCACTGGCGTATTCTGATTGCCTGGGCCAGGTTCAAATGCCCATTTCTGAAACTAGGGAGTGAAACTTTCCCATAATAAACACATGAACTGAGAAAGAGAGACTGGTTGTTCCCAGTGGTCTGCTTGTCTTTTGTTATTTGCAAAACTTATGACTCTCTGGCTCAACTACCACCGGCATCCCTAAGTTTAGGGGATACTTAAGGGGAATTTTCATCCTAAAGAGAAGAAAAGAATACTTGATCTGACAATGTTGGGTTTCTATCTTGCTCATTAATATCTTTTTTTTTAAATTCTCTAAGTAGGTCAACTCTAGATCAATAATTAACCCTTAAAAAGCTACATAATTTGATTTTAATTACATAAATATGAATTTAAGTAATTTAGATGTAGTGGATGTTGTTAGCTATGATTTCTAAGTTGGTCTTTCAGGAACCCCTAGAATACTAATCCGAGAATCACACACATGGTAGACACTCAATCAATATATGTTAAATTTGATGAAGTTCATTTTTTGAGCCACATACCTGATGGGGATTATTAGAGCAATAGCTATGTGTCTGTGTGTAACTGAAAAAGAAAAGGAAGCTATTTTCCCCCCAGAAAACCCTATTAACATGTGAAAGCAAATTCTGAAGGATGAGAAAATTTATATCACTCTGAGCTGTACATTTAAAATCATTGTCATGATTCATTAATGGATTATAATCAATTTCAAGGGTCACAACAATAGTTTAACAATATTCAAAGTATAAAATAGAATATAAATAAATAACATAGAAAAGGAAAGAATAAAATCAAGTGCATCACACACAGCAGGGATAAATATTACCCCATGCCATTTTATTTCATTTGTTGTTCATATGTCTATGTGTATGTGCTAGGCTGTACTGCCAACTGTATTTCTTTCATGGCATTAAAGTCAAAAAAGTTTGAAAGCTACCACTCCCAGAGTGATGGTATGTGTTTGCTTTGTCAGGGTCCATGGTTTATGTTGTCAGCTGAGAGCAGAATCAGACTGCAACATTGACACCTACCATATAACCATATTTGGCAGATGAAGACCTTGGAGAGCATGGGCCATGTATGAATCCAGCTTAGGCAGTCTTTCAATTTGTCCATGACGTATTCGTTGGTTTGGAACTCTGTGGATGTACGTGTCATTTGGTATGGATGGATTTGTCTGACTTCTTGTCAAATCGATGTTTATTGACAAAAATCTATTTTGTTGTTTTGTCCCAGAAATCTATATTGGCATCATTCCCTGTGGATATTTGGCTAGTCAGTGGCAACCAGAGATGCCAGCTAGAGTTTTTACCATTTTTATGGTGCCAGCTGCTTTCTTGGCTTAGGTTTCTTTTGTTCAGATTGTAAATGAGGGCAAGACACCCAAATCCACCCCAGTGTGCTCAGTGGGAAATGACAGGAGCCCAATAGCTTAAGGCCAAGCAGCAGGAGCTTTCATGAATGAGGGGTCAGATATAGTGGTGGCTGTAAATGTGGAACTGTGCTAATGGATGTCATGCATAAAAGTGCTGAAGAAGTGTGTATGTGAGAGTGAGTGTGTGTGTTTGTACGTGTTTGAGAGAGATTTTTTTTTGATTGGAATGCCACTATTTTTAACTAAATGAGATGATTGATTTTGTTTAAATGCATAAGAAAGCACTCAAAGTACGGAAGAAAATTTCTCCTCACAGAGTTATAAATAAGTGATATATTTTTAAAGCAGTCACAGATTACTCCATTGGTGGATTATCCAGGAGTCTGTTCTTTTTCTTTTATTCCTAGCTTACACACTTTGACCATTCCAAGATTCTGTAGGACTTCTGCCAGAGGTACAATGAGGGAAACTGAAAAACAGGAAATTTAAATCCTTTAAATGATATTATTTGTTTGTATCTCCTATAAAATTAGGAAGCTAGAGGATTGAAGATTATACCTACAATGAAGAGTGTGAATCATCCGTATACTTAATGATCTGGGCTTTTAGATCCACTAATTATCATAAGTAATTGAGAGATGAATGAACCACACAGGATGCCCCTTAGACCTGCTGTGGCAGAGAAAGGTTTCCAGTCAGGCTTTAGGGATGGGGCCAGGGAAAGGAAGGGGCTACTGTGTGCCAGGGTGGAGGGCCAAGGAGAGCCTACTTCCTCTTGAATGACCAGCTTTCATTTGGGGAGGTCAATGATCCAGTTCCACTTACTGGGATGTGTTAAAAATAAAGCAAGTTCAAATTAAGGAACCATCACAGAAGCCTGTTTAAGGCCAGACATTGCAATGGGATGGATCACAATTGTGCTACCACTTGGTGGGGGGTAGAGGGGGAGAAAATAGAAAGAATAGGAAGAAAGAGTTCATAATGGCAGTGCAGTAATTAAATGAGGCTGATATATCCTGTTAGGCTGATGAAGCTATGACTTCTAAATGAAGTTTTGATGCTTGGCATAGAAAAATTTTCAATTTTACAATTTTTGACAGCGTTTCAATTTTGCTTTAAGTATATATGTGACTGGCTCTAAATACCTCCATATTTATTCTTCTACAATAATAAGTTGTGATTGTGGAGCTCTAAAAAGCAATGCATCATTTCTATAAGGCATGCTCCTGGTTAAGAAGAATACAAAGGAAAAGTTATTGGCTTGTGTCCTGACTTCTAAGCCATGTTTTCTTTGTCAATGTCTAACGAGAATCTTCACCCCAAGCCTAACACTTCCACATTGGTTTGTTTTTCGAGGCCCAGTTATTTTGGGTTTTGCTTATTCTGGCCACCCAGGTAGTCTCTACAAGAAATGGGCTGAAAGGTTAATGGGGTACAAGGGGGATCCCCTGAAGTGGTAGTTGTAAGTGCAGATACACAGTGTCAACAGACAAGTGGTCTCCTTTTCCCACCTCCTCCCTCAGAAACCCTATCTAACACCACACTGTCAATCTTGTAAGAGGTCCTCCAAATCCTGTTTGTTTTCTGACTCTGACTCTAACTCTACAATAGATTAAAAATGAATTTATGACTGCTCAGAAAAAAAATTCACAATCCACTAATAATCTTCTCAGTATTTTTGTCTTTGTCTATATCTAATAAATCAACTTCCTCTGAAAAAATCGACTGCACCAGAAACCAGAAGAGACAGAAAGACACACGTTGGGCTCCACCCAACCCTCAAATCAGATAAGAACTTTCTATTTTTTAAAAGAAATACCACGATAATTGCTTTTCTGCTGCCTCGCATGAAATCATGGGACATGGAACATTTGCCAAATAGTTCTAAGCCTCTTAACATGATCAGCTACTTGTGAGTAACGAAAAGGGATTCAGGAGGATTCTTTCAGTATTGAGATCATGAATTTACAGAAAACTAAAAAATCAGCTTGATACCTTTAAAGAAAGCATTTCTAAGAAAATGCTTGCTAAAGAGTAACAGCATGAACCCTTCTCACTTAAATATTTAGGAAAATGTTGCACTTGTATGCCCACAGTAACTTATGTAAAAGCATGAACGATGTAATATTTAGACAGTAATTAGGACAGGGACACTTGCAAATTTTTTTTTCCCCACCAAATGTCCTGTTTAGCTCACATATGAATTAAGTGAACCATTCAGAAAAATCTTAAAATACGTGGTTACGACAAGAATCTGTATCCAAAGTTGCAGCAAAGAAAAAGGAAATTCAGCAATCCTGTTACTTAACCTGGATGCAAGCCTCAGTGTTTTAAGAAGGGATTATGTAAGGGTGTACTACCTTTCCAACTTAATTAAAGGCCAAAGCAATGCTCTGGTGTATAAAAACATATACTCACTTTTCTGTCTCAGAGTGTAAGAACATAGAGAAAATGGACCTAACTACTAGTTCACTATTATTAACCCTTCAACCTTTCCCTCAATATCCTCCACATTTAGCAAGAAACAGAGATGTGAGATCCATAGAATGCAATCTGTGGCTTCCGGGCTCCTGATTATAGGCATGTAACATGGGAGGTCCCACCATATTATCACCTAAAGGGCAAGCCTCTGGGCTGCACTGCTCTATTATGGCAAGCACACCACGACAATTGATGCTGTAGCTGTTCCCGGGGGGCCTCCTAGGCTCATGTAAGACATGAAGTCTGCATAACCTTTCTGGGTCATTCAAATGAGCCAGACAATCTTGGGGGTTTCAGCTCTCTGGAGTGCTCGACTTTCCTGCTTGTTTATTTGGAGAATACATTTCTTTTAGTTAGAGCTAAGGATCTCTGATTTATCCTTGTTCTGGATCATTAATAGAGAGAAAATACATGCCAATATGGAAGGGAACAGTTGTCCTGCAAGCATTCAACCAAGGCATGCTACAATGCTGAGTTTTCCAGGAAGTTTGAGGATTGTCTAGTAAACCCCTAAGTCAACAGAGCTTGTTAGCTATAAAGATTTCGAGGAAAAGACCTAGTGGATTTGAACACATTTTGCCTTTTGCCAGTGTGAAATTGATATTAATGAAGACAATGGAGTTCAGTTTAGGAAACAGAGCCACTGAGTTTGTCTAAGGAGAAACAGAACCACCAGCGTTATATAAATATACATACATCCCAGTGATAACAGCATTTATAAGAGGGAATTTCCTCCAGCAAGAGAATGTGAGTAATGTAATATAAGAAAATCACTGGACGAGCAATTCAGAATGCGTAAAACATATTTCCCTGGAAACTGTTTTTAAAGCGACCACGTTTTCTGGAAGAAAACAACTGAATTCAGAGATGGTACCAGTGTGCTTAAATGTTTTTAAATCAGAAAACATTCAGATCAGGTGCCTGATTGTCTTTTTCTTCCTGATAAAAAGAAAGATTAAAAAGCATTTTTTTCTTATTATTGTCAGAGATACACAAGGAGGTTTGCCTATATTCTAATTTCTGCAATAAATTGATATTGTTGTCCTTTTAGGCTTGCATTTAGAGATTATTGCTTCACCGTTAAATATTAACATTTCCCAATTTTTTTCATCTTCCAGAAAACTGGCACTCTATTAAATACAGGCGTTGGAAAGTGCTTTTGTATTCTACTATCCTGTTTGAGTTGAGGGTGATTGCATAATTAAACCTGGCCTGAAATCAACCATAGAAGAGTTGAATGAATACCAAGTCCAACTGGGGAGGATTTACCATATGAATGTTCCTTTCCTAAGACTAAAACACAGGTTAGATTTCCAAGTTTCAGAATATTGCTCAATGAAAGAAATATGTTGCCCATGAGAAAAAATAAATCAAATGGTGGTGTAATCTATAATCAAAGGCACTAATGGTCACAAAGCATTCAGAACAAAGGTTTGCTGAGTAGGCAAAGACATGGAAAAAGTTTAATACATAATCCATTCTAAGTAAAAGGTCTTTATTACTAAAAGAATAGGAAAGCTTGTTGGTGGTTTATAGTATTTTCTTTTTGTTGTTTTTCCTGCTATTTTTAAAGACCTCTAAGATTAGCACAAATAGATTAACTCTTTCTGTAAAGAGAGAGACTTTTTAGAATACCAAATCTCTTGAGAGAGAGAATAACATCCAATATGCTATTTTTCACTCTAATTTCACAATCTATATTTCAAAAGAACTTCCCAATTTTAAAAAATTTTATCTTTCTTTAGGACTATTGCAAATTTTTGCCTCCTGGGGTGCTCTTGCAAGAAAAAGCAGAGATGTGTCTCTACTTGTTTGGTACTCGGAATTGCTCCTACAGAAAACATTTGATAAACAGCACCAGACTTATGAAGGAATGCAATGGTGGTATCTGCTTATCCTGCATTTTAGACAGTAGGAAAGAACACTATCTGTACAGGGGAAGAAAAAAAGGAATACTTTATTTCTTCTTTTATTCCCAGGTAGAGGGAGATAAATGACATTCACATGAAAGCAGATACCCTTGTTTTCATTCCATGGCAAAATCCTCACTTGTTACTCAGCCTTACCACATTAAAAAAATAAATAAATAAAATACAAGAAGAAGAAAATAAAAAAGACATGTGTGTGCACATGTGGCCTGCATACCAGCATTTGAGTGAGTAGTAAACAGTAAACGTGCAGTATTACCAGAAAGAAGAAAATGGCCAACATGCAGATTTAAGGAGGCATCTAAGAAAAGGACAGATAAATTACTGATTGTTTTTGATCATGACAAGATAATGCAAGCTATCTTCAAAAATTTCATTCTCTAAGCAACAGAAACAATTTCAGTTCCCCCTGAAGGCAAGTGACAATATTTTAATATTTTAAATATTTTGATATTATAATTCAAATAAACCATATTTCACCTTCTACAGAGGGTACCTCAATAATATTAATATATTTACTTGTTTGGTCTACAAATTTTATTCCTGTATGCATGTTTTGTCCTGGCAAATAGAGCCTAATATTCTTTTATTTATTTATTTATTTATTTATTTATTTATTTATTTATTTATTTATATTCCAGGGTGTTGTGAGGGTACAAACATTATGGTTACACTTTATGTCTTTGCCTCACCCAACTGCAGGTTAAAGACGTACCCTTCCCCCCCTACAGTACTCCTTGTTCCCTTTAGTTGTGGATTTACCCCTCCATTTCCCTAATCCCTAGAGAGTATTTCTGCCATGTGATCACCCTAGTGTTGATCAGTTAGTACCAATTTGATGGCAAATACAAGTGGATCCCATTCTTCTGCTCTTGTGGTGCCTCACTTTGGATAATGGGCTTAAGTTTAATCCAGGAATGTATAAGAGGTGCTAGATCACTGTCGTTTCTTATGATTGAATAATATTCCATTGTAAACATATATCAAATTTTAATAGTCTACTCATGGATTGACGGGCACTTGGGTTATTTCCACATCATTGCAATAGCGTATTGTGCTGCCATAAACATTTGGGTGCAGATATCTTTATCGTAGAATGTTTTGTGCTCTTTTGGGTAGATGCCTAATAGTGCTATTGCTGGATCGAATGGTATTTCTATTTTTAGCTCTCTGAGGTATCTCTAAATTCTTTTCCACAGCGGTTGCACTAATTTGCAGTCCCACTGCAGATTTCGGACTGGCCAAGCCTCCACAACCATAGAAGCCCATTCCTTAAAATAAATCTCCCCCGTCTCTGTTGGTTGCATTTCACTGGAGACCCTGACTAATACAAACCCCTTCTGCACCCCCACCACCCAGGTTGTCAGTAACATCTTTCACGCTCACAAGTAGAGAGGGGAAAAGTGTTGTCTATACCTCGGCCAGCCACTTCCCGCCTCTGCCTTCACAGCCTTGCTCCCTCTTACCTAGGTAGTTTTAGAAAACTGTCCTTCATCTAACTGAGGTTTTCTTTAGTTAGATATTATATTAATAGTGAGTTACATCAACTTTAAAATTGTGGGTTGTGGAAGTAATACCCTCTGTAAGATATTTTAGGGTTTCTCTTGTGGTCTGTGGTTACAAATGACAGGGGAGAGGCAGCCAGGGCTTTGAGGAAGGGTGGCTCAGCAAATTCAGAAACTGATGGAACTTTCCATGCTAGGTCTGGAAAGAGTTATTCATTTGGAAAATAGGCTTCAAGACAAGTCGCTGGCTGAAAAATAAATGGCTTCTGCATATATGTGATTTTAGTATCTCTTTGATGGGAGTGCTTGAAATTTTCAGAGTCATCTTGTGGTTGATATGTTTGTAGTAGGTAACTTTTGGCGCTTAAAATGCATACATTCCTTTCTTCCTCACATGGTCCTGGAAGGTGAGTGGTTTTGTTAGTTATTCTGTAGAGAAGAAACTGAGGCACAGAGAGGCTAAGGAGTCACCCAGGGTCACACAGCTAGTGGTGCTGAAGTCAGGACTTTAGCTGGGATTTGCCTGTCTGCTCCCCATACACTTAAATTTTTCACTTCACTGCTTCCCCTTAGGATCAGAAGGGACCCGCTGGGTTTCCCCTTGAGTGAAAACATCCCTGTCCACCTAGAACAAATTTGTTCAGTAATGGCTCTTTCTATATTTCCACCCTACCTTCTTTAGAATAGTGGTGTCATCTTCATGCTTGTCCCCTCATGGCAGGACGCGCAGGTGAAGGCACCAGCTGCCTGCGTCTCTTACCAGGAGAGCAAAACCTTCCCCTGGAGCTGCCCAAGAGATTTCCGCTTGTGTCTCAGTGTCCAGAAGTGGGTCACAGGCCACCTCTAGCTGCAGGAAACTAGGTGCAAATAGAAGGCTAAATGCTGTGAGCCAGTGAGGAGTGTCTTTCACAACAACAAAGTGTGGAAGTCAGCTCGGTGCAGTAGGGTTAATAAAAAGCTAATGTCGTCACGGGGTGCATTACTAGAACTGCAGTGTCCAGTGTGGCATGTAAGTTCCCTCACTGCGTTTCCAGAAGGATGGCACAGCTGGCCTGCGTCCAGAGCGGTCAGTCTGAATGGCGAAGGCTCTGGAGGGCACGTCCAGAGTAGGGTGGTCGCAGGGACTGAGGATGTTGGAGGTGGGAGGACTGATTAAGAAGGGACGTGGTACTTTTTTAAAATATTCGCAGGACTGTCAGTTGGAAGATTAGGATTTGCACACAGCAGCTACTAAGGATCAATGAGTGCCAAAGGGTGGAAGTGTTTCATTTAACCCAAAGTGTTATAAAGGTTTATTGTGCTGGTGAATCTGGCCTCATCCTTAATCCAGTCATTTAGCAAACAGGTACTGCAGGTTATCCCAATCCAGGTCCCACCAGGTGTAGAGAATTGGACTATTCTGAGCTATAAGCTCTAGCCTTGAGGAGCTCACAGCCTGAGGGGAGAAGATGTAGAAACAAAGAAATGGCTCCTGTAGAGTTATTTTAGGAGTCACTAAGCAGCGCCTGTAGCTGTGGTCTGTGCAAAATGCCATTGGCCCACTGGGTGGAAGGGTGCTGGGAGCAGGCCCTCGGGGTCAGAGTGGGCTTCACGAGGAGGCCTGACCTTTGAGCCGGCTTAGCAGCAGGAGTTGACTGGGGGCGGGGCACATTCCACATCCCGGAAGAAGGACAACAGGATCAAAAGCACAGGAGCCCCAGGGAAGGTAACCGGGCAGGTGGGCATCAATCTGGCCGCCTACCTCCTGACTACGAGCTTCAGTGGAGCCCAGCGTCATTCAGGCTCCGGGCTGTCACTGTGCACAGCGCAGCAGTCCGTGGGAAGGCCAGGGCAGCTGGACCTTGGCATGCAGAAGAGTATTCATCAGGGTACGTTGAGCTGCAGGTGACAGGAAACCCAGCCAACAGAGGCTGAAACCACCGCAGCAACACACGTTGTTTACCTAGCAAGAAGTCTGAAGGTCAGCAATTTCAGAATCCATTTGACAGCTCAGCCATGTCTTTAAACACCCAGACTCTTCCTCGCTCTGTCCTCAGCATGGCGGCTAATCAGTGAAATACAGTGACTATTGTTCAGGGGCAGGAGTGGGGACGGGCCCTCAGCACAGAACCTAGGCAGTCTGGAGTCTGAGCCCATCATTCCACAGACACGTAGTGACACCTCCTCTCTGTCCAGCCTGAGCGACCCGGTAAGTGCCCGCCCCAGGCAGGCAGGGGCACCCTTCAGGGGACAGAGAAGAGTGGAGAGCACAGAGTTGGGAGCACCCAGGCCTGGCTTTGCATCTGGCCCCTCCACTCCAGCCTGGGGCGAGTCACTCCCCTCCACACATCGGCTGCCGACCCCCCCAGCAGTTGGTGCACCCCGCACAGGTGACTCTTGTTCAGTGGACGCCGGCGTTTGTTCTCCGTGATGCTGTTGTCACGGTGCAGGACGAGGAGTGGCGCAATCTGCCTGGAGGAGGCGACACCTTAGAAGATGAGCAGGGATCTGCCAGCTCACTTCCTCCTCTCTGTGGGCACACCCCGCCCTGTCTCAGCACCTGGTCTTTTCTGTCGAAGCTTGACCTTTTGTAAGTTTCCCAAGGGCAGGTTGCTGGTTTTGCTCCCCAGTGTCTCCCTGGGGCCTGGACGTCGACAAGCGTTGAGTGCGCTTGGGAACTACGTAGTGGTTAGGAGTGTGGACCTGAGACCTGGACCCTTTGGGATCGAAGCTCTGCTCTCAGCTCACAAACGGGACCGAGGGCAAGTGGCCACCTTCTCTGCGCCCCTGACCGAGGATGTGATGTGTGTTCAGTCCCATGCTCTGCGGGAGCCCAGGGGCAGGAAATGACTAGGCTCATAGAGGGAGCAGCGCAGCCAACGGTGGCCGAGGCCGGGCCCTGAGCAGTTCAGCTTTGGGACCCTCAGGCAGTGGGGGTTGTGGACAGTTTTTAGACAGAAAGAAGTCATGGTTAGATTGGTGTTTGAGGAGAAGAGTGTGGAGGTGATGGTCCAGGCCTGGGGAGGGTGACAGGGCCTGAGCCAGAGCTAGCCCACTGATGATGAGAGCCTTGGTGACTGCTGGAAAGCAAGTGGGAGGGAGAAGGACCTAGGCTGCTTCCCAGAAGCCTGGCGTGGAAGGAGGTGGTACAGTTGCCCGAGTCCCTGAGGCTACCTGTGGTCCCACGGAGCACCCACAGAGGTGGCCTCCGCCACAGCTGCAGGAGCAGGGCGGCCATGTAGCCCTGAGGGCACTGTCATGCCCAGGATCCTGAGTCACCCATGCGAGTGAGCAGGCTGGGACCAGGCCCCAGCTGCCTAGAGTGTGGCTAAGCGTGACATGTGTTTGATGACCACTCGTTCTTTATCTTGACCTAGGTCACAGTCATTGCAGCTCAGTCACTCCTTGCTAACCTTTCCTGATAATTCTAACATTGTCTGGTTGAAAGGTCACAAGGCCCTGTGGGGCAAGCAGTCTCATCCTGATCTTACAGCTGCAAAAACAGGGACTCAGAGGATTGGATCTTTGCGCACAGTCTCTGAGCTAGGTGAGGCCAGACTCGTCCCACTCCAAAGCCTGCACCACTGCCCGTACTGACTCTCCGTGAGGGGCAGGTGGATCTTGCCATTGTGCCAGGCAAATTCTTTGGAGCCCTTTGGGGAGAGATGTTTGCACAGGCTCCACACAGAGAGGACAACCTGCTGAACAGACACACAGGTGCCCGATGATCTGAAACCGCAGGCCTGCCAGCCCTAGCCGACAGCAAAGCCGCTAATGACAAGCCGAGGTTTGCAGGGCCTGGCTCCCTCAGGAGCTGGGAGACGAGAGCATAGCCGCTACCCAGGGGACCTCGAAGGTGACTGCCAACAGCTCTGAGGACAAGGAGTCAGTTATCATTCTCTGAGTAACCACTGTCAGTGTTTTTATTCCCCCTTCTTAAAATAGCAAGCTGAGTTTAGAACAGAACAAAACAAATATGCCCAGATTCCTGTGGGTTCAAAATTCTGCCCTTGATGGGGCACGCCTACGCCGTGGAAATCTGAAGGAAGCCCCATAACCCGCCATCCTGCAGTCCGTGCTCAGACCCAGGGGGAGCGGCAGGCGATGGTCGGGGCAGGCGTCTCCCTCGGCCTCCCCACTGCTGTCTCCTGGAATCGCTCAGATGGGTCTCACCCTGCTTTTGCCTCCTCCTTGCTACTTTCCCGTTTAGGCCACTTGTCCCTTCCTACCACCCAAAAATACCCTCCGTCTTCTGAATGGCCCTGCCCACTGCTGCCAGTCAGGGCCGAAGAGCTGGCCAGCACTGCTCAGGTTGCTTCAGACTCGTGCTCCGGAGGTCCTTCTACGCCCACCTGATCCCCTGGCATGAGATTTCTCTTATTTATAAATATCCCAACTTCCCTTTAATAGCCACTTGCCTTTCTAAATCGACCATAATCCCTTTTAAAACCTTAACACTCTCTCCGCCAAAAGAAAGGTGCCCATCATTTTCAGGGGCACCGGGAGGGTCATAAGGGGATCCGACAAGGGGTCCAAGTGGCTCTTAGGGTCGGAGAGGGGAGGACAGATTGCCCGAGTGGTTGGGAAGGACGCTGCTGGGAAAGCAGAGCTCCCTGTCCCTGCTGAGATACGGGGGGACCTGCTCTGGCATCAGTGGCCACCCCCTCCCATACCACTGTGTGGCCCTTCCAAGTCACTGGCTTCTCTGTGCCTCAGTTTCCTCATTAGTTGGATGAGGGCAACAATGTTGCCCTCACCTTGTGGGGTATGAAGATTAAATCTCATTTTTTATATAAATAGCTGATGATGCTTGATATTAAGTAGTATATGACTTGGGAGGTTAAAATATTATCATTGTGGAAGGGCATGTAGGGCAAGCTGAAGACTGGGGAGCCTTGGAAGGACTAGGGCACAGGAGGGACACGGTCATTTTCAAATTTCAGAAAGTTCCCTCTGGGGCAGCTGGGCTGGGGGGTGAGAGAGGAGTAGGTAGGTGCGAGGGAGAGAGATGAAGAGAGATTCCAGAGCAGGGCTGAGCAGGAGCTCGTGGCCATTAGATGCAGGCTGGGAGTCAGGGGTGGTGCACATCCTTCCGGCCCATGTGACTGGGGTCGCGGAGATGTGGCCTCTGCTGGAGGGGCAGGCTGTGCGTATTAACACTAACATGACTAATCACTACCCCCTGCCCGGCCCTCCAGAGCAGAGCGCCGCCCTCTGTGCAGAGGCTCAGCCCGCTCTGTTTTCCCAGGTGGCTCTGTAAGTATGGGAGGCCCAAAGGTGGGGAGTGTGGTGCAGAGAAGCCACATGCAGGAAACGTTCGCGGGATGGGCGAGCCTGTCTTATCTCCTCCCCTTGGGCCATAATCTGGGAGTAAAGCAACCACCCTCTGCCTCAGCCATCTGGCATGTGTCCTAGGCCACCCTGGCATCTGTCTGGCTCAGGACCTGGGCCAGAGGGCGGAACTGGAGTTGGGCCAGTTTCAAAACCAAGGTCTCAGAAGCCGCAGTTTTAGAGAGCTGGCTGTGCCGGCCCGGCTAGCAGAGGGCCCTGCCCAGTCACACGGAGACTGCCCTCCTCTGTCCTCTGACAGATCTCATTTAGAACATGCTTTGACCTCCTGTGGGCACCCTAGGGCAGGGACCAGGCCCATCTTGTCTACCTCTTTAATCCCAATGCCTGGAACAGGCCTGGCCAGTCGCTGTGCAGAAGGTGAGGTG